>JALIZH010023967.1:0-25886 GCA_030522465.1 Rhipicephalus appendiculatus | reverse complement strand
CTATGCACCATCTCGCCGAATTTCAAGCTTTGTTAAAAATGCAGCGACGACACAGACCATCTGCTTTCGTCATGTCATTCGCTACCAATTAAACAGCGGCTTCGTTATTTAAAGTGGCTAGATAAAGCTTGCCCTCGTGGTACCTCGAAAGTTGTAGTGACCGGATTTCAAGGAGGAAGGGGGATAGAGACGCACCATTCATGCCATACGCGACGCTTCATCACTCGCAAAAACAAACTTCTTCGGACTGTAATGTGGTCAAAGAATTCTGTTACCTCTCGGCAATTCAAGGAGCTTTCAAACTTTAATGACCTCTTCGAATTCTAGACTCTCTTTGGTAGATATTGCTGCCATATTTTCCCAGCACGCCTGCACTTCAGTCCTTCCCGACTCAAGCAAAACCCGTTTTTTTTTCGTATTTTTTCTTTTCTTTCCTATTCAAACACCTTTCCATTCATAGTCAGCGTTGACGCGCCGAAGCACTTTCGGTGGTCCCTCAGCCGTCATTGTGTTCGTCCAAGCCACACGGCAAAAGCTTCATGGCACGGCCGTTTTCCCAGGCTCGTTTCTCGTATCTTGCTTTCGAGCTCCTAATACCCCCCCCAAGGAATGCAAGGAAAGTACAAAACGAAGCAACGAGGTCGACACTCTAGGCTTGGGGCCTGCAACACAAATATCTCAATTCTTTCAAAAAGTGAACATTCGGCAGAAGTCTGTCTGGTTGGGATAACAGAAAACTGGAGAAAAGAGAAAACTCCAGCCAAAATTTATTTTAAGAAACCGCGACGTTTCGAAGCATGATCGGCTTCTTGTTCAGGGGTGAGAAGGCCCGAGATGTGCAACGCCTGCTTGCCAGGCGTGATTGTTTGCTGTGAGTCGTCGCAAGCCCTGGCAGTAGAGGGAGGGCAGTGCCCCCGTGGTGTGGTTGATGTTTTCCGCTGTCTGCTCAATGTAGCAGGATTCGAGGAGGGGCCGCCGGCGAAGGTTCCTTTTCTTTTTCCAAAATCACCGCGCCGTCGGGACTGGTATGGTGGTCAAACCGCTGGCAGTGCTCTGCCACTTCGGTCCGTCCGCTGTTGAAGTGACGGAGGTCATTCTTGTGCTGCCGCATTTTTCATGGAAGTTCTTGGTTTCCTCAATGTAGGAAGCAGGGCAGTCGGTGCACGTGATCCGGTACACGACGTCCTGCGCTTTTTCCGCAGATGCGCTGTCTTTGGGCCGAGGGATGAAACTGCCGATGGTGGTGGATGGCTTGTGGGAAACGTCGACCCCTGCCTTTCTTTGTATACGGGCTATTGCTTCGCTGGCGCCCGCAATGTAGGGGGGATCGACACTCGGCGTCGTTGCGGCGCCGTTGGTGTCACGTTTCCCCCGTCTTTTCTCTTACGGAGGGCTCTGCGAATAAACGCCTTTGTGTAGCCGCTGGTGTAGAGGTCACGAATTATTGTCTTCCGTTCTTCTATCCGCTGCTGTGGCGACGATTGGTGATTTTGGTTGGAGTTTTATATTTAAACTCTTGACGCAGTGGGTGGTTGGCTGGTTGCACAATAAACGAAGGCACGTTTAGCTGCAGTAGGGCGATAGGAACTTTAAAATCGATTTTAAATACGTCCTAGGCTATATTATCTGTTGATATTTCGTAGATGATGCGCGTGTGTGTACACAAATCTATCCCACATGTTATCTAGCCTTCAAAATTTTGTTTCAGAACTTCAATGGGAAAGATAGAGGGTGGAGGGGGGGAGGAGGAGTATGCGCTGGTATGAAGATCAGGAGCGGTCTCATAAATATACGAGACTCGAGCACTGCTACCCGTCCCTTACCCCCCTCCCTGCATCATTCGAGAATGTAGGCTTTGAAGCAGGAAAGAAAAAAAAAAGCGCATGTCCTGCCTTCATGTCACTCATTTTATATTTGTTGTAGCACTGGCTTTCGATCATAAGTCGCTGAGCAGTGTCCCCTCACGGGAGACAAATTAGCGCATTTCTCATGTTTCATGAATCACTAGATGTCATTATGAACCCACACCAATTGCCCATCAGTCTGTCATTCTGCAAAGAAAAACAGTACGTTATGGCAACCTCCGCTGCCCCATTTACCCGCTGAAAATAGGCTCCTCTATTATTTATTTATTTAATAGTACCCTGAAGGCCCGAAGGAATTACAGAGGGGAGCTGTGCATTTGAGAATGCGTAAGAGAGTAGCAGTTACATCGAAGTAAAAACAATACAAATAATAAGTTATTAAAAATAGATATAATAGCGACGCAGTGAGAATAAAAAGAAATAAAATTGCTAATAGCGCAGGGTTAGGTATGTGAATTTATTGCATCTGGTTTGTAGTAAACCCTCTAGTTGTCAGTTCAGGGCCTTGTCCAGTGACATTTTTCTTAAAAATGAATATTCCTGTCCTTTCTGGGAATAGTAGGATCACTGTGAAGCGGCGCCCGCGTCCCCACCTTTCAATACGGCATTCTTGCAATCGGCTTGACTGTCAGCAATTGGGGTTTTTGGAAAGCAGAAAATTGCCACCTCGTTTTGCATGGTCTGTACCAGACCATGCAAAAAGCTTCGACCATACCTTTGAACACACTGGCCGGCTCTCATAGGCGCGCCTATGCACGTTCCTTTTTGCCTTGTGTCCGTATCCAGCGTGGTACTGATACGACTCTTTACCATTATCCACGAGATAGAGTAGTCACTAACCGTTACAACTGGTTCTTAGCCGGCTCAGAAAAATATCTTGCTAGAAACAAACGCAGTCACAACCCGTGTACTTAGATTAAAATGCACGTTGAAGAACCCTGGGTGGTCGAAATATCTGGAGCCCTCCACTACGGCGTCTCTGACAACCACATCTTGGCTTTGCGACGTAAAATACGAACCTATATTATCTGCAATCACTTTGCGAAAGCATGGCATCGACTAAAACCGAACTTACCATTTCTATAATTCGAAACACTAGTATAATAATTATTGGCGTTTAACGTCCGAGAGCCAGGATGTGATTATGAGGGGCGCCGTAGGCGATGGCTACGGAAATATTGGCGACCTGGGGTTCATTACGTGCGCCAAAATATAAGCACACATGGCTCAAGCGTTTCGGCATCCATCGAAAATGCGGCCGGGAATCGATGCCGTGATCTTCGGGTGAGCAGTCAAGCACCACAACCACTAGACTATCGTGGCAGGTGTTTTCGAAACTTTAAAGAGGCAGGCAGAACCATGCACCCTATAAAGCCATGTTTCCAAAATTTTTCAAGGGTAGTGAGCTCGATTCTGCAAAAGATGGCCGCCTCATATTATTTTCTTTTTCGCGTTGTCAATGAGTGGTAAATCGACTGCAAGACCATTGGCAGTTTCATGAACGTGTTTAAAAAAGCGCCATAACGTAATGTCAAGCTTTCTTCGTTCCCAAGTAGCGTGATTAGGCCTTCGAACGGCAAAGCGTAACAAAGGACTTCATTTATAGCCTAATTGGATCTGCCAAAAACGCACGTACGCGCTCGCCCATTGAAAACAAAAAATGGCGCGTGCGCATGGCGCATTTCAAAGGTAACAGGAATGAAAACCTAATGTTCCTCGAAGGTCGGTATACCCATTCTTATGTATAAAGAAAACATTCTCAATATTGTGAAAATCGCGTGTAATGTTGAATTTCTCTTTACGATAGACATTGCGATGCACGGGAAATAACTTCTTTTTGTATGTTGAAAGCTATTATACATATATTTTGAAGGTTTCCTGGCACTTGTGAACTTTTTACATGTGTTACTCTATACATAAGCGATTTTATGGCGCTCCTTCGACATTTATTGGATGAGCCGGGCGAAATCGAACATTGCTAATTTTTAGTCCGAGTACGTCTGGTTGAGAAAAAGTTAGGCGAGTCTCTGAGTCCGCGAGTGAGTCCGCTTCAGGAGAATTTTGGTGAGTCTGAGTCCGAGTGAGTCCGGCTGACAAATATTTTGGTGAGTGAGTCCGGCTGAGTTATATTTTCGTTATATTTTCCTGTGTCTGAGTGAGTCGGGCTGAGTAATATTGTCGTGAGTCTGAGTCTGAGTGAGTCCGGCTGAGTTATATTTTGGTGAGTCTGAGTCCGAGTGAGTCCGGCTGAGTTCTATTTTGGTGAGTCTGAGTCCGAGTGAGTCCGCTTGAGGAAAATTTTGGTGAGGCTGAGTCCGAGTGAGTCAGGTTGACGAAAATATTCATGAGTCTGAGTCCGAGTGAGTCTGGATGACGAAAACACAAGTGAGTCTGAGTCCGAGTGAGTTTGGTTGAAGAGAAATTTCGTGAGTCTGAGTCCGAGTGAGTCTGCTTCAGCAAAATTTTGGTGAGTCTGAGTCCGAGTGAGTCCTAAGCGAAAAATATATTTATTGAGTGAGTCTGAGTGATCTCTATTTATTTTGCCGGCCTATGCACTCATGTGGATGCATAGAGTGGAAGGTTGCAGCGACTTCGCTACTATGAATCAGACGGACCGGGGCCATTCCAGTGGTTCCTTGTCGACCGGTATTATAACGGAAGGGCACGTAAGGCAAGTACTGATCCTAGCTTTTCTGTTCCGCGTTGAAGTACATGCAGAGCATGTCTGTGAATTGAGGGTCTTACTAAGGCACTGCGTTAGTCTGTTTGGGGATAGTTTGCAGTCGTTCTACGGTTAGCTGTACCGCTGAGTCTGATTAGAACCGACTCCTTAAGTTCTGCGTTCTGCGGTGAAGGCTCTTGCTCTGTCTGTGATCACAACTTTGACAACTGTCATAACTGTGTCTGTGACACCATGACGAAGGACGGCGTTTTCTACGAATGTTTGAGCCTTTGCTGCTGCTGTGCCCCGTTGCAGAACTTTAGTCTCCGCGTAGCGAGACAGGTAATCGGTGGCGGCAATAATCCATCGGCTCCCTGCGGTAGAAATTGGGAATGGACCCAGCAAATTCATTCTCATTTGGGCGATTGCCTTTGCTGGTGCTTCTAGTGGATGTAAGACACCTGCTGGCTTGCCTTGGGAAGCTTTGCATCTTTGGCAGTCGGCACAAGTCAGCACGTGATATTTAACAGCAGCAGATAGCTTTGGCCAGTAGTACTTGCGTCGCAGTCTGAGCAATGTTTGGGTGTAGCCTAGATGACCAGCGGTGGTTTCTCATGGCACGCTCCCTAAATTTCTTTCGGAGTGATGCAGGCACTATGAGGAAATACGTGCAGCCGGTTCGAGAAAAATGCTTCTTGTAGACAAAACCATTCTGCAAGCAAAAAGACGGCAGTTCTCTGGCAAATACTCGCGACACATCTTTATCTCGTCTTTCTAAGAAATCAATGGGCAGAAAGAGCTCTGGGCCGCCGCACTGCTTCTATGCAAAGTGGCCGTGTTGACGACTCCCAAGAATGCAAGGTTCATGTTCTTGTCATCAACAGCTACAGGTTCGACAGGCGACGGCGAGAGACAGTCGAATGGCCATGTTAAACTCTTGAAAGAATGGCCATGTTAAACTCTTGAAGCCTAAGACTCCAGCGGGCCAAACGGCCAGGTGGGTTTTCAGGGTTAAGGAGCAGCAAAGACGATAATGATCACTTACAACCTTGAAAGAGCGGCCGCAGAAATAGGGACAAAATTTGAAGACTGCCCACATGACAGCGAGGCACTCCTCAGTAGTAGAATTGTTTCCTCCGTGTGAGAGAGATTTCTGCTGGCCTAGGCTATTACTTTTTCACAACCGCCTTGCCACTGCACTAGCATGGCACCCAGACCTACATTGGTGGTGTCGGTGAAGTGCTGTCGGGGTTTCCTGGTCGAAGTGTGCAAGAACTCGAGGTGCCTGCAGATGTGGACGTAGTTCGTTAAATGCCATTTTTCTTTTCACCCCAAAGGAAGGGAATGTTCTAGTTCTGTCACCCATAGCAGCCCAATCATATGGTTTCCATAAATGCTCATTTTATTAGCGCGCCTGGATAGCCGAGTGGTTACGACGCTCGCCTTCCGACAGTTGGTACCCGTGCTCGTATCCGTCATCGCCAAGAAATGATGTTTCGTTCTATTTATGTCTTGTCCTCATCCTGTCCAATTCTCTTTTCCTCTTTTCCTTCTGTCGTTTCGTGAACGCGTTGCTAGGCGAGGCATGGTGACGTCATAGCTCGACAAAGTTTTTGGCAATGCCAATAAACCATGCTCGAGCTTGAAGAGCTCCGCTGTTAAAAGATTAGCTTCAATAAAAATGAAGGCAAACTAAAATAGAATGTAATCAAACAATGTCAATTAAGACCTTTTAAAAATGAAACAGCGAAGCTGGTGGCGTGCAGGAGGGTTGAGGGAAGTGGGCATGAAGTAGGGGACTGAAATGGGAGTAGTGGTGGGAGCAGCAGTGGGCGTTGGAATGAGCTGTGTGAGTGGTGGGAGGAATAGTGGGCGTATTGATGAGTTGTGGGAGTAGTGAGTAGCGGGAGTGGTGGGAAGAGTGGCATACATCCGTAGTGGGATTCCTCACTTTCTGTGGGCAAATCCCACTACGATCTACTACCTACGATGATCCCCGGACATAAAAGCATCGACCAAGAAAAGCTTCGCTGTTAGTAATCGAGAATACCGTGGGACTCAACGTATATACATATGTGTCTCTTAAATTGAGTGCCTCAATATGTTGCCAAATGAAAACAAACACGCAGCTTTGCTCAAATATTGTATTAGGAAGTATCGTAGCCATTGGTAACTATTGTTTAGTTGCCTTAGTGAGCACTATTGGTGAAAACCATATCAGGGCGTGCGTATGTGTTGCCTTGGTGTAAATAACTTGTGCCTATCGCGTCCGTCTTTAGCCCATTCGTGTCTCTTTAGCAGTGCACGCCGAAAGTTCGACCATGAACAAACTTGCCCAAACTAAATTTTTGCTTGTGAATGGTAACTAGAGTGAAATTTTCGCAAGTTGTGGGCCTCTAACTGTTCTCGATGTCAAGGTTCTATCCTGTGCGATATTCACACAGTAGCATCCGCCTAGCAGACAAGCATTTCTCAAGGCCTGTTATGCTTTACTCGGTGTCTCATTAGTCTACAAAGAAAAGCAATGCCTACTTCGATTGCCTCAAATTTACCTCATAACAAAGAAGAGGGGCTTATTTCTGCTATACTTTGAGGTAAATACTCAGTAGTTTACATTGCCGGAGAAAGAAGCGCAGAAGCTTATCGTTATGTACGGATAACGTTGAACCTCTCTGAGGGCAGTGGTACTCTTGCTTTACGATAAGGCGTCTTAATGTCGCTAGTACAGAATGAAACTAATTATCTGTTAATGGTCATGTTGGGAAATTCGCTAAATGACACCTTCACTTTTCTTCGTACGTCTTTTCTGCGCTCAGGAAACCTTTATGGCTTTCGCGAATGGTAATACGACCGACGCGGAACTTAAACATGACTGCGTTTGCTCGCACGAATGGAAGTATTGGCCGCAATGGAATTCACAAAGCGAAAATTCCTTCCCCTTAAACACAAGCACGACAAGAACTGTGTTGTACTCACATTTGATATTTAGCTGTTTCATGAAACAGCCACTCTCCGGAGTTTACTTAGAAATGTGAATCTATTTTGGGAAAACGCCTGGAGGAAATAATAAACCTATTGAAAGAAACAATAACCATGGAAACTACAATTTGGTAAGTAGCAGTGGACTCATTTTCATAGCTTTAGCCTCTCAACTTTCACAATTTTGCAAGAATTCGGTGCTGTACCACTTATTTCGCAGTCATTTTCAGAAAATTTCGTGAATGTAGCATATGGGCACTAGCAAATCAAGCTGCGTAGCAGAAATTTTACGGCGCAATGCTAAGCAATATCAAATACATGGGAAAATTTAACGAATCGTTATTTTTGAATGAGGTAGAAGATTAAGGAAGCTTTGCACTAGTGGTACCGAGCTTGAAGGTATAGCGGGGCCTAGGCGCCCTTCCTTGTTTCTGTTCACTTTTCTGTTTCTGTCTTTTTTCTTTTGTTTATTCTGTCTCTTCTTGTCTCTGTTTATTTCTATTTTCTTGCGCCCTTTATCTATTTATTTCTCTATGTTTCCCGCTCCTTCTGTCTTTTCTTCTCTTTACCTCTCTTTATCTAGTTATCGCTTGCCCTTCCTATCTCTTTTTCTTTCTATAATAATGATAATATCTTGGGTTTTACGTCCCAAACCACGATATGATTATGAGAGACGCCGTAGTGGAGGGCTCCGGAAATTTCGACCATCTGGTGTTCTTTAACATGCACTGACAGCGCACAGTAGGCCGGTCTCTACCATTTCGCCTCCATCGAAATGCCACCGCCACAGCCGGGACAGAACCCGCGACCTTCGGTTTAGCAGCCTAGCACCGCAGCCACTGCTCCACCGCGGCGGACCTTTTAGGAGCTTGCTCGGCAAGCTTCTTATGCTCGCGCCTTGTCCGGCGGCGGCGGCGGCGGCGATGGCGTGTACACGCCGCTCAAGGCGCCGGCTTTCCGGCGATTTCAAGAATGCTCACTAGATGGCGGCGCCGCTCAAGGCGACGCACATCACTCTCAGCACGTGCGCTTCCTTCCTTTTCGCCGGGAGCTCATGCAGTGAACACTCTTCGTTACCGCTCGGCCGCATGAACACCGCACAAGCCAAGGCAGCAGCGCGGCGGGCTCGCAATGAGCAGCAGCTGGGGCTCGCCGCCCGAGCACCGCTTGTAATGTATATATAACAACGTTGTCTCGTCTATATATGATGGTAGGAGATGTGTAGGGAGGATTCGCGGGTTACCCGATCATCCCCGAGCAAGCTCCTCTAACAACATTCACTTTGTGGATATGACGGTGATTTTTAAGGCGAAAGCCTTTAATGTCTCATGCTCACGTCCGTCCGGTGTCCGTCCGGCGTCCGTCCGTCCGTCCGTCCGGATGTCCGTCTGTCCGTCCGTCCGTCCGTCCGGATGTCTGTCTGTCAGTCCGGATTTCCGTCTGTCCGTCCGTCCGTCCGTCCGGATGTCCGTCTGTCCGTCCGGATGTCCGTCTGTCCATCCGTCCGTCCGGATGTCCGTCCGTCCGTCCATCCATCCATCAGTCTTTCCCGTCCGTGTTTCCGTCAGTGGAATGGCCACACGCTTTCGCCGAACACACTTTGGAATGTACAAAGTGTCCTTCAATTTTTTCTATTTATTTCTTTCTCTTTATTTAATTTTTTCTCTCTGTCTCTTTCTTTTCCTTTCTGTATTGCTCTGTATTTTTTATCTTTGTTCTGCATCTGTTTCTTTCTATCTTTGTGCCTCTGTCTATTTATTTTCTGTCGTGCTATTTTAGATGCGAAGCATCTTATGCTCGAGGCTCTGTCCGTCCCTCCCGTGTCCCTCGTCCCGCGTCCGGCCACTGTCATGAAGTAGGGAAGCAGCCATTATGCGAACCAGAACCCTGTAGTAATATGAAGGCCGTCAACCCTAACACAGTCATCAGAGTCATGGCCGAGAGCACCGAGAGGCTGCTTAGCAATGGCTAGCCAGGTGGTGTCTGTCGCCCAGGTTGACCCCATTCCTTGAGTCATGGCCGAGAGCACAGAGAGGCTGCTTAGCAATGGCTAGGCAGGTGGTGTCTGTCGCCCAGGTTGACCCCATTCCTTAATCTTGCTTGCATGTGTTTGGAGGGGGGGCTTAGTCCGTCCCTTCTTCCCGCGTCCCACAGCGCATGCGCGTCCCCTCCCCCCTCTCTCTCCTAAGCTCACCCCCCTTTCTCTCCTCTAGGAATCGTCTACTCTACGGAGCGGCGCCCGCGTCCCACAGCGCATGCGCGTCCTCTCTCCTCTAGGAATCCTCTACTCTACGGAGCACCTCCCGCGTCCCACACCCCCCACAGCGCATTCACGTCCCCTCCCCCCTCTCTCTCCTCTCCTACGGTCCCCCCCCGTCCTCTCCTCTAGCAATCCTCTACGGAGCGGCGCGAACGACAGGTGGTGTGACAGCTGGGGGCGCCACGGTAGTTCCGCGGTATGAAAATGACGGAGCGCGCTCGCCTCATTCTCTCTCCTGCGCAGCGCCGCGATGAGCGCCCGGACCACTGCCGTGAAATGAGAGCGGCGACGTTCCTCCCGCTCAAGCTAATTATCTCCCCGCTGCTTCGCATCCACACATGGTTCCCTTTAGCGGGAGATGGGGAATTTTTTTCATTTTTATTTCCTTTGTATCTATTTTTTCTCCTTTTCTTTGTTTCTCTCTGTCTCTTTTTCTCTCCCATCGGAGTTATGTTATCCAACGCCGAAGAAAACGGCACAGCGAGACAGCGCGTGTGTTCGGGGAGCGAAGCACATGAACGAGAGCATGAAGAGAGCGCGCGCCGTTCATGATGATAACAGTCTTTGCGAACGCTGTTTGGGGCCAAGCCGAGCGCAAACAGCTCCGCTGGTAAAGATCACACGTCAAAGAGTCTCAAGATATTCCTCATCATTTCGTAAACAGTGCACACACACACGGTGTGACTATATATATATATATATATATATATATATATATATATAGTCAAATGAAGAGGGCACTTCAGCTGTTGTGGGGCACAGGCTGGGCAGCGAGAAAACCGGCCACCGCGTGTATCACGAACAGCACGCTGCCTGCAGGTGCCAGTGCAGCTTAGGTCGGGGACTGAACTGACTTAACTACGCAAACCGCTTCACCGCCAAAGAACAGCGTACACGGTGCCTTGGACTTCGACTCCGCTACAGCAACTGAAGCGACCTCAGTATCGTTGCCAAAAGCCAGGCGTAATCCCTAGACTGTGACGTCCAGCGACCACATAGTGGTCATGCAGGACATCACTGCTCTAACCTTGCGCCTTGAAGACACCGCTGTCTCCTATACAGCAGCCTTTGTGCGCACCGCATTGTCTTCGCCATCCTTCGCGGAGAGAGAGAAAGAGAGAAAGACTGATTTATTAGAAGGCAGAGAGGTCGGCCTGAGCTAATTCGCTCTAGCCTGCTACTCTGCACAGGGGAAAAGAGACAAGGGAGAAAAAGAAGTGATGGAGGGTGACGATGGGGAGAGAAATAGGTTATGCGTATATACAATGAATACACAGCATTGTGGCTTCGCTAGAGTCTAGCGTCCAGTCCTGTACTACTTAGGAAATCTATTACGGCTCTTATAGCAGTTGTTGATCTCGTCTGATCACACATTGCTGATAGAATGCCACTTTCATTTAGCGTTCCCACACCAATTCCTGCCAGCGTTGAAGCGAGCGTTTTTCGTTGCGACACGTAAAGTGGGCAATCACAAAATATATGCGCCGTTGTTTCACACACTTGGCAGCGTTCACAGTTCGGGCTGTCCGCACGGCGGATGAGGTGTGCGTAGCGGCGAGTGAATGCCACACCCAGACGAATCCGGTGTAGCAAATTTGAGTTGCTGCGGTTGATTCTAGCTGGGAGGCGAAAAGTCATCTCAGGATCTATTTCTCGCAGACGCCTGCATCGATGGTCTGGCCGCTACCAATAAGCCGTTGCGCACTCTCGCATGAGCGATCTCAATAAAGAGTTCACGTCACTTCTGGAGTACGGCACTTTCACGTCAATGGGGGCGTTATACATAGCGGCTTTTGCTTCAGCATCAGCAAGCTCATTGCCTGCCAGTCCACAGTGTCCAGGGATCCATTGCAACGTGATTGTGTGGCCATTACTCTGCGTGAGGTCGAATGCTTGCAAGCAGGGCTGGGCAAAACTACTTTGAAATTGTATCGTGATACGATACAAGATACTCGGGCGAAAAGTATTGGAGATACAGATACAAGATACTTCCGGAAAGAATGTATCCGATACGATACATGCCAATTGTATCTTAAGATACTTCGATACATTTGTAAATTTGCTATTACAGGTCTATATAATGACACATCAAATGCCCATGGACAGAAGTGTTTACTTAAAAATGTCTTAACTGCAACCAACTTTAATTTTAATGAAATGTCTGTTCGAATCCCGAAAGTTACGTCTTTCTTGCTCAACATATATTGTTTCATTCCGAAACAAGTCATTGGCATTTGTTTAGTTGACAGCTCTTTATAAGCTGCGAAATCAGTGGTTTTTACTCGACACTTTTGTAATTGGCGGGCGTCGCTGATATACTTGGTGACCAGCTAGCGGGCTGCCGTCTAATTGCAAGGAGCCTCCGCTACATGGCGCAAATACAGCTGCCGAGACTTACCTGGTCCGTAAGCGTGTTACCCTTTTCGTAATACTGTATCACCCGGACAGGTGTGGAGCAGCACTAACGCTGGTTGCGATATTTCTTGTAAAGCATTATGTGAAGATGATAACTACCGAGACAGGGCTCACAATTCACTGAGGACACAAAATTGCAGCAGAAGTAGCGTGATGTGGGCGAGTTGGTGTAGCATACTGGAAGATATAACGTTGCGCAAAAAGCACATCTGTTGTAAGTGTTCCTTTCTTGTCCTCGTGTTTTTTGCGCAACGTTCTATCTTTCAGTATAAAATTGCAGTGATTTTTCATATTCTACTTATCAGCTTTTGTAAATTGTTCGTTAGCAACATATTCACTGATGTTCAATGTTTTATCATTCCTCTCCGAGAGGGTTTGAGCCACCCAGGTGATTCCAAGATGTGGCAAAAAGGGTCACAGGATATCACTGCTATTCACACTATTGCAACTTCTGGCCCTGCTTACCTGTTATTTGTAACACTAAAAAAAAAAAAATACGAAAAAAAACCCCGAAAGCTTTACGGTCACCTAAGAAAGGAAGGCGAATATACCTAAGTGGCAGTGAATAAGTAGTACAGACTGTGCGTATATATCGTAACTAGAACTAAATGTTTAAAAAAAACAAGCCTTTAACCGCGACTGAATGAAACCATTGTCATATGATTTAACGTCATACGGCGCTCGTTATAGTATTTTCATATTTCCCTTAATTGGTTGATTAACTAAGGTCAATTATGGAACATTTTTAGTATTCAGTTTAGGGACGAGTGCTCTGCGTCACATCATAGAACGCATTTAAAAACGACCGAAGGAATTTTTGTGTGTGTGTGTTTATTGGGTGGGGGGGGGGGGGGGGGGTGGGGGGGAGGAGGTGGCGTTCAGTTTGCGTGGGGAATATTTTCTGGCTTTTAAAGAAAGCACGCGAAATATCAAATGAAACCGCATGGCTGCGCTGATGCGCTATCGTACTGCAGCGCTCTTAAACGTGCTTCGAGCAAAACAGCTAGCGCGTGGACCGTCAGCCTGTCGCTTCTCAGTGACGATAGTGTTTCTTTGCTGTGCGTGGCGGTCAGAAATGTTGACACAATTTGGAGCCGATAAGCCGCGGCCGCTTATCTCGCTAGAAGCGCGTCTGAGAGCGCTGCAGCACGTACGAGCGCAGTAGCGTGGTCACATTTCTCCGGCTTTCTTTAAACGCCGGAAAAATCACTACGTAGCATGTACAGTCTTACGGCGAAGATACACAGGAAAGATCGCCGCTCTTCGCGAAGGATAGCTAAAGATTTGGGCGACTGTACTACCTTTCATCAAAAGATCAAATCGCTCGTTTTGTAATGCCCTCAACAACGTAAGGGAAAGCACTTGGCCCTAAAGTGCATAACAGAAATTTTACATAATTCATCTTAGTTAATAAAATAAGCTCAATATAAAAAATACCCTAACGAGAGCTACATGGCTGTAAACCCAATCGTAGGTATTCTTCAGTTTACATTAAGCAAATCTTCGTAAACATTTGGTTCCAGTTACGTGAAACACTCTTCATAAACACGACAAAAGCGGCACCCCTAAAAGCTATGAAAATACAGTATGATGTGTCGTTAACTGTGGTGTTAAGGTCAGACAATAGAAAACTCAGTGCCCGTGGAAAATAGCATTCAAGGACTCGTGGGGACACTTATGAGAAAACCGGATCCGAGTACTTGGTATTATGTTTCCCAAATCTCGTTCCTAACGCCTTTAGGATTTGTTCTTATAATTTCCATTATTCTAATGCAAACTCAATTTCGCTGTTTTATTCAATTGTAAGCGGAATTTTTGTTAATATATGCACTAGACACGCTCAGATTATTTTACCTTTGCCCTCAACATCGCCTGAACAGTAAACTCATTTGGAATGTAGATATGTAAATAGTACCAATGACGCAGACAATAAAAAATAAGAATAAGTGAAGGAATAGAGGAGAAGGTTACAAAAGACGTACAAGACATATTGTATTACAATTAACAAACGGCTAAAAGCTGTACAGAGGTCTAGGTAATGTGTGGGATGCAAACGGAGGGCAGCAAACAGAGCACTTGTGCTAACAATCAAGCTATCAATAAAAAACTTCTTGAATAATTTAGCGGGAAGAACAAGGATACCGTACGCCAAAATATCTTCTGTTACGTAAATGCTTGCTCTATTGCATATAGCATCGACGCCGGTGGTGCGACGGTTGTTACAATCTCACTTGCATATAAGTCAAGCTCATCGCGTGTAAGTCAAGCTTGCATCCACGAGATCTGTCAAAGCTCTGCGTGAAAGCAGCAAGATACAAAGCAACTCCATTTTGGCATTCCTGAAACTTTGTGACGAAGCACCACGCAAGACAAACTTCGATAACAACACTATAGCCATATCCGAATGTGAGCGAAAGACGGCGCACTCATTGGAGTACGACCGTGGCTGCAAACAAGGTTCAAGGCACCGACACAACTAAAATGAAAGAAAACATCGTGCGAAAAAAAAAAAGAAGAAGTTGGCTGCGTGGAGACGTGCGCGTGCTTGTTTTTGTTGAGATGGCTCGAGCGCCATCCAGTGACTCTGCTCCACCAATAGAGACGCGTATAGAACGAATCTCCTATGATCAGTGGAGCACTCCGGCGGAAAAAGAAAAGAATGACACTATCGTTAGTTTTATTGACGTGGCTTAGTGGCAGCAGTATCAGCTTGAGAAGCAGAGTTCAGCCGACGCTTATCGTTTCTCATGGTCGCGTTTCTATAGCAGTATCTTGTATCTTAAGATACGCGATACATTGTTAAGTGTATCGGAAATACAGATGCAGATACGCGTTTTGCGAGACGTATCGCGATACAGATGCAAGATACCTAAAGAGTATCTAAGATAGTATCTAAGATACATGTATCTTTGATACTGCCCAGCACTGGCTGCAAGTGATCAATTCATTGGCCCGTCGACACGCTCGGCCTTACAGCATAAAATTATCTCTTGCCGAAAGCGTACTGCGTGATTCCGCCATGGCACGCCATCAATTCATGGTGGTACAATTCGTGGACCGTATGGCGTACAGCCTCTGTCACGACCTTAAGCCTGCTTCCACCCGCATACGACGACGACTTCGTGCGCACGCGATCGTGTCGGCAGGCTCCCTCTGAAGACCTTCGTCAATACGTCTGCGATAATCATGCTCATTGAAAAGTGTGGCATCACATGGATCTCTCCAGCGGCCCGCCAGTACGTCGTTTATGAGTTGTTCGACTCTAGCATGCTGCCATCTTATCTTCCCAGACACCTGAAGCGTCAGCCCTAGTTTTTCGCTCGCAAGGCAGCCGAATTGCAGCAGAATACTCACTGTCGTCTTTGTGCACCGAACGCTCACCGCCCCACTTAACACGAGGTGGATGCGTGAAGAGAGGCTGCATGCGCCACAACCCCAAGGAGTGCCGTCAGTCTTCAGAGACCCGATTGCGTTACCAGGCCTGTCAATCTCCTCCGATCTTGATCGACGTCGAGGGAATAAGCGACTGGTCTGCACTGCTTTATACAACTGCTGAACAGACGGCACTGCACCAAAGTCATGTCCCAGACACTATATGTCCATGGACTCAACCTTTTCTCTGCGGACTCAATACTCTCTCGTATACATATATATATATATATATATATATACATATATATATATATATATATATATATATATATATATATATATATATATATATATTGTAGCGAAGCTTTGGAACTATGCAGTGGGACGTCCTCTCCAGCGCCTTCTAGTGGGTCGCCCTCTTCGAAGAGAAACAGCAGCTCGCGCTGGGAATCCGTGCCTGGCCGTGGCTGTCGCTGACGCATTATCGCTGAGTGCCGGCAAATAAACACCTTAGAAATATATATATATATATATATATATATATATATATATATATATATATATATATATATATATAGTCGTTTCTTCTTCAATATTGTAAGTCATTTCTCACTTACAGGATGACACTATTACAGCAGAAATACTGGTAAACAGAGTGACCTGATAAAATGCATAGTTTTTTCGGTTTTGCTTCCCATGGGTCGCAGTGCCTGATCAATCCCGACCGCGGCGGTCGCAATTTGATGGAGGTGAAATACTATACGCCAGTGTACTTTGACTTACCCAGGTGGTCGAAATTCCCAGAGCCCTCCGCTAAAATGTGCCTAATAATCATATCGTAGTTTTGGTACGTAAAACTAAATAAGTCACATTTTCGCCACAAGGGCGAAGAAATGAAGCGTAGCAACAAAATAGATTGTCCTACGAAGAACGGCAAGCAGATCGAAACGTGCAGCGCGCTGCTAAAGCCCAAAGGACGCGCGAAAAGAACACACACAGGACGAGCGCGAACTAACAACGGCCACAGCTCTACACTTAACACGCTGCTCAAACGAGCGTGAACTAACAAGTGTCACAGTTGTTACTTCACTGGGCTTGAACAATGCACTCCCTTCGAAAAAGGGGCCTCTGCAGCAAGCGAAGTGACCTTTGTGCACTCTGTAACTTAAAGGCAACCTTTCCGATGAAAGCGCACGACGTACAAAGTACCCTCTCCACAACATAAGCGCGCGCGCATGGGCGACTACCCTTCGTACGGCAAAAAACACAGTGCACGCATCGCAACGAGCAGGTCGACGAGCGCGCCCTTCGCGCCATATCACTGGTAATGCAGAAAACTTGCTGATATTCTCCCTAAATCGGCGTTCCGCCAGCGATAAATGGTGTATATAAATAGCTCGCCGTTAGTGCGCTGAAGGTCGTGCGTCTCCGTGGCCGAGTGGTCAACGCCGCGCGCTGCTGAACGCAAGGTCACCCGTCCGACTCCGCGCGTTAGAAAGCATTTTTTCAAATCAATTTTCTTTGTCTTTTCTCTCTATATATATGTATATATACATATTGATATACGGGGCATGACGGCGTCGGCGGCGCTGACGCCGACGGCAAAAAGCAGCCGAGACTGTCCATATAGTTGCTATCGCAATAAAACAAAATTATGAATACTATAGTAGTGCAAAGAGCCGAATTTGGTGGGCTCGAAATCACAGCGTAATAAAAATGAAGCTATTCTAGCCAGATGATATACATATATATATATATCTCTATAGCGGTATGTTGGCAAAAGCGGTATGTTGGCAAAGCGGTATGTTGGCAAAAGCATCACTACTGTGTTCAGATATATATATATATATATATATATATATATATATATATATATATATATATATATATATATATATATATATATATATATATATATATAAACACAGTAGTGATGCTTTTGCCAACATACCGCTGTTCGTGACAGAATCATCGGAAGACGGAAGTAGTTTCGGCAAAGCTGCTTGACTAGTACGTTATGATCATCGTAGCAGCCTCACCGATGTGGCTTCGCCTCTCGGACAGGGAAAAAGATTAGGGTATGTTCCAATGGCTGATTTCTGAAATGTCAGCTCACCGGTGACACTAAGGACATTATAGAATCTTTGAGGGCAGAGTCGCCACTTAAGGAGTGAATCAAAGGCGCGCTCAAATGGCAGACCGCTCAGTTATGCAATTTTTTGCCCATGATAAGCCGTAGTAGTTCGACGGAAGGTACGGCAGGCGGTCTGAAGGACTTTAACTACAGAAAGAAATGTACGTCGTCCATCACTCAGATGTTCCTGCGGTGCACCATGACGAAGTAGGAAATGGCGCCGAAGGCAGGATGCTGCGTCATGGGCGGTCGCTCTTTGCAGCGCTGTGTTTTCTGCATAGCGATGACGGTGATCGAGAGCAACAAAAAAAAAAAAAAAAAAGAGAGAGAGAGAGAAAAGAAACAAACACATGATCTTGGAGAACGCTTAGCTTGGCCTTCAAGAGTAGAACATGATAGCGTATTGGGCCCCGTTCGCATCGCCTTTACAATCGCTAGTCTAGTTCCGATTCTCGGTGGATACCGTGCCGCAATTTGTGTTGAAGATTGACCGTATCAACCTATCCTAGAATGCCTACTGTAAGTTCCGGTGCGAAGAACCCACTATGTCATAATTCATCCTTTTGAGAATTGCCGAACTACCGACTACGCGTCCGCAAGGAAACACGCGCACTCAGGGGGCTGCATACTTGGTTGGATGCTGTTGCTGATAATTATGGTTGATCACGCCGATGTTCTTCCTAATTAGTGGGCCGTTCAACGAACCACTTGTCCAATTCACACGTTTTGACGTCTGGTTCGATTCTACGCTTCTGCCATGTAATATTACATGCGTTATGGAGACTGCTCGCGCTACATTCGTATAAAGTTTTTTTGCGAAAGAGTTTCGAGCACTGCAGTGGCTCTTTAGCAGAACACCTGCTCGCCACATAGAAGTCCTGGGTTCCATTCCAACTCGGACTGAAGACTGTTATGGTTTATTTGCATCTTCGTCGCATTTTCGCTCAACGACAACGCGGATATTTCGCTCAGAACAAACAATGCCGACACCGACGCCGGCACCTAAATTCCTCCGAAGCGAGCTCTTTAACGCTATCGCGTTAATAAGCACGGAGCCTCATAAACTTCTAAATTGCTTGAGGAATGCAGGTTTTGGAGACTCGGTGAGGGCACGAAGTTTGCAAGCGTCAGGTAGAATGCCACCTTTAGAAACCAATTGTCTTAGCTCTGGGAGCTGCTCGGCTCCTAAGAGACATTTCCTCAAGTTAGGCTGAAAGGTTGCGTCGGTTATCACAGACGCAGCATTTTAGCAACGCAAAACTTCTTCCAAGAGGGTACAGATGAGCGGGAAAATCTGGGAAATGATGTTGTCGACAAGGTAACAAAGCGTGTCCTCTATTTTAACCCACCAAGGAGGTTGTCTATCGTTCATTGGGAAAAAAGGAGGGGCATTGCAAAGCCCAAACGACATAACGTCAAATTCATGTAAGCCGTCTGGCGTCACGAAAGCTGTCTTTGGGTAATCGGCGGAGCCATATGCACTTATCTGAAGTTTCCTCGCACAAAAAAAAAAAAACAAAAAAAAAAAACACTGCGTCTTGCAAACAACTGAGAGCGTCGTCGATGCGTCACAAAGGGTAGATGTCTTAACGAGTTTTATTAAGGCCAAGGACCTAGGATAGGTACAGCTCGCCTGATGAGATTCGGGGATGCAGCTGGCACATCTAGGTCATGTCTGGCGAGCAACCATAGGCAATGGGGCCTTGGACTATGGGTCCAACCGATAATGTTCCACGTCCGTTTTGCCTTTTACCCCTTAACAAGGTTTCTTCTGCGGCAGCAAAACATTCTGGCATATGAGTATGGGCGGTTTCTTCTGAAGCACCATCTCCTTTGAAATAAACTGAATAGGCTTAGTGATGATGTCGAATACTGGCCCGTAAACCATCGGCGGTGACGCGTCCAGGGATGCCATTTGGAACATGGCGTTGCTCCGCCCATAATCGGCCACGTCGCTGAGCGGCTGCCGCCGATGTGGATTCCCAGATCATGTTTCACGGCAAGCGAATCTTAACCGTTCAAAACTCGTTCAGTCCCCGAGTGGCGATAGGCTGACGACTAACGTGGATAGAACTCGGGTATTATGACGGCAAGGCTACTCAAGTGTGACTCAGGCGCCCGCGCCCATTACATGCATAACAGTCGTTCCTTCGTTACCAAGCGCTCAAGTTTTTTTGTAGCACACTCTCAGCTATAGCTTGAAAGACATCGTATATATTTTCACTAGTGTCATAAAAAATGCTCGCTTACGCATCAGCGAGTGCTGCAGTGTGTATAATGACTTTTGCATTCTAATGCGCTAACGTATCTAAACGTGTAGTGACCTAACAGTGCCTATATAACCCCATTCTTTTACTGCGATAGCAATTATATGGACACTCTCGGCTGGCTTTCACTGTCGGCGTCGCTGTCATGTCCCGTATATGTATATGTATCTATATATTTATAAAAGTCACAAAGAAAAATAATTCAGAAAAAAATCACAGCATATCCACGGAGTGAATGATGATGAGTGGGCGAAGCTCTGGAGATTCATTTGTAAACCGTGAATCTTCCGTGAATTTTCGTGTAGTACCTCATCAAAGACGTGGCAAACACTGTGTTTATATATACAAGAAATTTCATTTATTCGTAAATAGTAGGTAGACGTGGCTTCCGGTCCCCCTTCATTATAACGGCTTTATGGTCGGTGAAGTGGGGGGATAGGGGGTTCTTATATGGCTCCGTAGAGGAATCCTAGAGGGGAGAGAGGGGGTGAGCGTAGAGGAGAGAGAGGAGGAGAGGACGCACATCCGCTGTGGGGATGTGGAACGCGGACATCGCTCCGTAGAGGATTCCTAGAGGAGAGAAAGGGGGGTGAGCGTTGGAGAGGAGAGAGAGGGGGGAGGGGACACGCATGCTCTGGAGAGGTGTAGGACGCGGGCACCGCTCCGTACAGTAGAGGATTCCTAGAGGAGAGAAACGGGGTGAGCGTTGGAGAGAGGTGGAGGGGGACGCGCATGCTCTGGAGGGGGTGTAGGACACGGGAAGGAGGGATGGACAAAGCCCCCGCAAGCACATTCAAGCAAGATCAAGGAATGGAGCCAACCTGGGCGACAGACACCACCTGCCTAGCCATTGCTAAGCTGCCCCTCTATGCTCACGGCCATGACTCTAGTGACTGTAGTGGTGGTGGACGGCCTTATTGTACTACAGTGTTCTGCTTGACATAGATGGCCACACCGCCTGCGGGACGCTCTGCTTCCTCGGTGCACACGATGGGAACTAGAGGTGGTCTGGAACGCGCTGGAACCCCCAACTTATTGTGTTGGAAATAAAGTTCTGTGCTTATTCTTTATGGTCATCAGCGTCATCGTCATCATTATCACGAGATACTGCCGATTACGCCTGACGCGGGACAAGGTTAGACTAAGAGGAGCTTCGCCCCTAAAATGTTTCCGACGCGCGGCGTCGAACCAGGACCTCTCGCTCTGCAGCGCGCGGCGCTAACCGCTGAGCCACGAAAGCGCACGTCCTTCAACGTTCAAACGGCGAGCTATTTATAGACAGCGTGTTTTCAGCGTGTTTTCAGCATTACCAGCGAGATGGCGCAAATGCCGTGCTCGGCGGGGCCTAGCTGGGCGCCCCGTTCGTCGCGACGCGTGCGCAACCAGCTCTCCGGCGCGCACTTTGCCCGATGGGGGGGGGGGGGGTTAGGGTAGATGCCCGTGAGCGGGCGCGCTTATCTCGCGGTGGCGGAGAATGGGGCTTTCGCCGAAACGATAGCGTTGTAGTTACCGGGCGCGCGAAGGTCACATCGCTCGCTGCAGTCCCCCCGTTTGCGAAAAGAGCACGCTTTTCAAACACACCGAACTAAGAACTGTGATACTTGTTAGTTCGCGCTCGTCTGTACCCGTGAATACGTTTCATGTGTCGTTTTTGTTTAAGCAGCGCGTTAAGTGTCGAGCTGTGAATGTTTTAGTTCGCTCTCGTCCTGTGCGTGTTGTTTTCGTGCGTAATGTGTGCGTGAGCAGCGCGCTGCACGTTTCGACCTGCTTGCCATTCGTCGCTTGCCATTCCAATTTGTTGCTATCGCATTCATTGCTTCCCCTTGTGGCGAAACTGTGACTTTTTTTTCCACCCCTCCACGTGGCGTAGCGAGGTGTAGTCGTTAGAGTAAGCTAATGCTGATGGATGTACGCGAGTTCGAATCCCCGTGCATTTGTTGTGAAACTTTTTGTAGTTTGCTTTTGTATGTAACTTGTATATATAGATTATGAATGTAATCTGGAAATGGTTGGCTGGAGCTCGAAGCGGAGCTAGAAGAATTATTCTCGCCGCTTAAAAACCACCTGTAGCTAGGACACTGCGTTAACCCTTTCAGTCCCGAAAGAACTATTTTCAATGTAAGCAACTAGTTTTTACATTTTGAGATGCACATGATCATGGTAGTCCAAAAAAAACTGAAAAAATATTTGCTCACACTTTTCAGTGAAGAGTAATTAATGGGACAATTAATTTAATAAATATTTATTATTTAATAATATTTCCACAATTTTTACTCTGTTTATTACTTAAAATGTTATTTAGACAGGATAGCATAATGTCCAATAGCCAAAATTCAAATTTCTGGCACAGAACTAAAATAAATGCCCCATCTCTGCACAGTGAAAGAAGACGCTGCCTCAGCAAAATGCGCGAACAGCACAACCGCTCCTGAAATTTCTTCGTTCAGACGTGACCTCGCATTATTGTGTGTGCCATGTTGACACCACATGTAGAGCAGATGCTAAATACGGGCTCTTGAGGAAGAACAACGCTTTATCTTTACCAGATGCTTGCTGACTGACCTACATAATTTATGATTCCAATTGGAATCACCGGGACTGAAAGGGTTAATTGGACACACCGAAGCTCGGACTCAATCGTGAAGAGCGAGGATGTCTTTTAGGCGGCCCTGCAACTCTCCTGGATTCGAGACGACAAATATACTATTGGCGTGCCGGGACCCCCAATAAGATGGGGCGCTCAGAAGACGTGCCGCCTGCGGTGTCAGTCACCTATACGCCGTATACGCCACGGGCCGACCACGGACGGCGCCGCATACAGGTTGTACCGGCTAAACAATTATTTCACAGGTATTACATGTTTCGTCTCGTGTCTGGGACCTAGGACTTTACGCAGGACATGAATTACAGCAGGGGGTCTCAAGCTCACCTCAGCCAGCGGGCTGCAGTCGCGAAATTTAGTTCTACAAGGACAGGGACAGTGAAAAAAATGGGAGCGAGGGGGGCGAAGGGCGGAGAAAGTTTGAACGAAATGTCACCTAATCATGTGATTTGAAAGAAAGCCTTGGCCATATTTAATATATGCGCCATTTCTGGAAGGAATCGGACGCCAGACCTTGAAAAAAAATATCGATACTGATTTCCTCAATGACTAAAATCACGCCCATTCTGAAATGTAGAGTTTTCGTTTCACGGTGATGTTTTAAGTCATAGTGATCGCATCGGATACCCCAAAAGAAAAAGAAGGCTTGAGACCAGTTCTGTCTGTATCTTGCACTACAGAGACAGGACAGAATGCCATAAATTGCAATGGACGAGAAAATATAGCCAGTACTATTTCGCAGTCACAAAATATTGTTCAGTGGGAAGACGCGGGCCGCAAGCGAAAGGTCCGTGAGCGTCGTGCTTGTGACCCCTGATTTAGAGCCTAGGGGCGGTGGCATCTTCTCTCATGCAACACCTAGGGCGCCAGCAAGTGTTTCCTTCCGCTAAGCACTAAGCCAATTCCTCCCGCAATGTTTGCCGATATGGTGTCTTTTTGTTCTTAAAAAACAAACAAACAAACAGTGCGCTCTTCCACTCGCTTAGCTTTGTGAAAGCGTGCACGTGACGTGTCCTCGCGGTGAATGCGAATTTAGGCGTCGTGTTGCGGGACCACACGACGTTTGGAAGTTTTCGCTGCAGTAAATTTTAATGGTAACCACCGGAACAGCACATCAACGAGCGATCACATTGCGCAAAACATCACATAAAATTGTCGTCTAGAGCAGCGCTTCAGTCGGCAGGAAATGGATATTATAATTTATCCTTATTTAAGGAATTACAAAAAGGGGGTTTAGAATTATATTCGTATTTTACGCAGATCGACTGAATTATTACTGGTTACGTAGCACTGCTATTGCAACAATAGGGCCAGTACATCGCGTATTGTGGATCATCTGGATCGCTAGAGTTCGGAGGTGCAGGACATCTGCAAGAGAAAAGTGAAGGAAAAAAGTAAAGCAAGAAGTAATAATCAAAATTGTAGGCATCAAAATATTTGAAAAAAAAAATCTACAAGAAATAAACGGACTTCGCCTCAAGTCCACACTTTTTTACGTTGCAAATAGCTGAAATATTGTGACATGCGCAAGGCAACGCAATTTTGGGTGTTCAAATAAATGATAAGACGGGGAAAGCCATATTTGTACGTCAAATTGGCCTGCTTCTTCAATTTGGATAGCAGTTATAAGAGAATTCCAGAAATATTTGTTCTAGCGCTGCTGTCGTCTCCGTCGCCTTAAGGTTCTACATATGGTCCAAGGGCGATAACACACAAACGCACGCGTGTCGTACGTTTTGTGTGGGAGTGAAAGCATGAAAGCAGCTCAAGCAGTGCCAATGAAAGCAGCCGACGATCCCCGTTCATGCGGTGGAGAAACGGTCCAACTATCCTTCCTTTACTGTCCTGTGTACTTTCTTCCGAACCACTTCTCCCCATTTGGAAAATGTCGCGCCCACCATCTTCCATCGCGCGAATGGCTCGAAGCCGCTGCCAGAGAGGAGGCGGGGGTGCTGCGTAGCTCCAGCGATTGTTTATTGCTGTCCTAATTGTTGCTTCAGATTTTATAGGCTTCGAAACGCAATAAACTTGCAGTCTAACCTTACTGAAGCCTACTCCTTAGAAGCCTGAAGGGTCACGCTGAGTGAGTCGATGAGTTTTGCGCAAGCTTGAGAAGCAGTGTTGCAAAAATTAGTGGGCTCTTGAGATTATACTAAATTAAGCGCGTCTCCAATTGGAAGCGGTGGTTACAGCGTCATCGGTGACATTGACAGCACCAGTAACGCACGGCGCAGCGATGCCCTTGTCATCAATACTAAGGTAGTGATCAGCATTCAAGGCTCGCACAATTCACTTTGCTCGGTAGAGCTCTGCAGTGACGAACCTTTTTAAAAAAAGAGCATTGCACAAAGTTGCAGAGCTCTGTGCCTTCAGCTGTATACGGGCATGGAGCCTTGTTGCTATGAAGATGTGCTACGGGATTTATGCTACACGCCGACATCTATTAGTTCCATTAGCTTTCTTGGTGGACAGGTATACATCAGCTGAAGTGCTCTGCCAATTAAACGCAACAGTCCGAATTGGCGGCTAGGGGAGCTGACTGAGAAGACCGTGATTGATTAATATGTGGTGAGGTCTGTAGTGACCCTGACGCATGGTGGATGCATCCGGCCGACATTTGTTCGGGGTGCGCTTCGTCCTGGGGGTCACGCTGCTCGGAAAGCTTTTGTTGGCTTTAGCTCCTCGTATTATTCGTATTTAGGTGCCTCGAAACAGCTGTGCCGGAGACGCTTTTATTGATTTAGCTCGTCAGCCATGCCTTACAAAGCCTTTCAGCGCGCATATTTAAGAAGTGTTGTTGTGATTGATGGTATGGGAGCAGCGCAGCCAACTGGCCATGGCTGGCCGGTATCGAATATAAAGGTGTTTTAGATCCCCTTGTTTGATCCCCTTGCGCTATCGTGTATTTGCGTCAAAATAAGTTAAGTGGTACTTGGTGCGGATACACCATGCGCACTATAATGTATGTTGCGGTATACGAGACGTGCTTATGTCCCAGGTCACTGCGGCTATTGGATCTTGGCTTATGTAAGCTATTTGGACAAAAAGACTGTGCTGGGCGATGGCAATAACAAATATTAATAAAAATATTACTCCTTCAATGACAGTTGGATCGAATGTTCAAATCGCAGAAAAAGTCCAAGCCTCATGGAATGCCTGTTTCGTATCAACGTTATGCTTCACAGAAATATCCTCACAACACGCGCCATGATATGCGCTGCTGTTCTAGTCAGCTGGTTTCGAAGCATTATACAGCGGAGCGCAAAAAGCATGTTATGCGGAACAGATGTGGACGTGTCTGCAACGCTGAGTACCATGTACAACACTCAG
>JALIZH010023966.1:0-13347 GCA_030522465.1 Rhipicephalus appendiculatus | reverse complement strand
CAAGGGGGCAAAGGGGAGCAGGTGAACATTTTTCGGGGGAAGGGGGTCTGATGGCTAGGTGAAATGGTAGACAAGAACCGTGCACAAAGATATGCAATACCCTATAGGGGAAACGCTAAGTCTAGGCAAGTGGCAGTGGTGAAGCCCATCCATATTTCCTGTGCACTGAAGGATTACATCACTCAATCTCAGTATCGCTACGTCAAGTGGGCGACTTGTGGGTTTTCTTCACTACCAATATAGAACACCATGCAACAAGACGCTCCCGTAGTGCAACAAGACACTCGCACCTTTAAACAGCTTGAGGGCATGAACTGCGAGCTCACTTTGCGTAATTATCTGATTCATTTCTTTTGCTATAAATTATTGAACATTGGTGCGCAACGTGGTTTCTGTCAGCCCAGTATATTTCATTTCGCACACTTCGTATCTTAATTTGTATACCTCTTTGTTCGAATAAAGTTTTCAAGAAATCCTGAATGGTAAGCTTCGGCCATGTTTGTGGTGCCCTTGCGTCATGTGCGGGCACACTTTGCATCGGGATTTTTTCGAATGGTTTATATATATTCTCGCGCTCGATGTTGTTCGTTTCCGACCTAAATAGTAAGCCTCCTAAGCTCTTCATTTATTCAGTAAAAGACCTAAGGCAAGGTTTCACAAACCCCCAGGTAGCATAGGTATGCGTGATACGCTTAGTGTCCCGGTTCATTCACTGCTGTATATGCTTGTGCGCAGCCCAGATCAGTTACTACGCAGAAATTCTTGCTCTAGCGGGAATTTTCGTCTATCATTGCTCATGTGATGAGCAGGGGACACGAAATATATGACATCGTTTCACACAACACACCATCGCCATTGGAAGACAGTGGCATTCAATTGGTAGCCTCCAGCGGGGGAATCTTAGGCGCGTACCTGTAGGCTTCTGTTGCTGCACTGGCTGAAATCAACAGCTGTCTCTCGTTATCTGCGCCGTGCATGATGTTGTGCTCGCTACACGCGACCGAACACTCCTTTTTTTCTGTTAGATTTGCGCGGCTCGTGCTCAATCTGCCACCGCTTTCACCTGTATAGGAAAAAAAAAACGCTGGGAGGATGCGGCAGCGGCTACCAATTCAACGTCTTTGGAAAGTGATTTATTGAGAACTTGCAATGGCTAAAGATAGCGAGTCGTAGACTCGTAGCGTGACCCGTAAGACTATCCGTCGTAGCCGATCTCTGACTTGGGCCTATTGACCAGATAAGAAGACAAGCGTTTTTGAAGAAAATTTATAACAAGTATAGTGGTATCGTGGCGCAGTAAACAGGTTTACACGAATGCGACTAGAGCGTATCACATTCATGTAAACGACAGTAATGCGCTAAGAAGGCGCATCACACAAATGCGTCAGACACGGGTGGTTTTGCGAGGCCCGGTCGAATCACGGGTCGTAAATCACGAGGAGGGGAATTGTTGCCCCCCGTCTTGCGAACTCCGAGCGTCCCTGAATAAAGTTATTTCAATCAATCGAGATAGTGAGCCGCTCGTAGGCAGCAGACGAAATCGCACATGGGCATGGGTGACAAGATTTCGTGTCGCGGCGAACGTGGTCATGCAACGTACGAGTGGCCTGCTGAGCTTCTAACACACACGCGGCCTGCCCGCTGATGTCGATTGAAACATTTGTTACTTCATACCCGGCTACTTCGAGTCGACAGCACCACGAGGAAAGAACTCAGCATTTGCAAATATTTTTTGAAGTGCGAATTGGAGCCCTCTTTTCACCATAATTATTGCCCATGATTATTTACACCATAATTACTGCATAAGTATAGCTTTCGATCGACAAAATATTGCTCTCAATTCTTTCTCGAGAGCAATGAAATCTTTAGTGCATAGAGCGATTGTGTCAGGATGTGTAACGGGATAGAGTGTGGTAGGACGAGTGGCTGCTAGCTTGGTGATTTCGCTATGATGACCGCTGTCTAGCTCAAGAAGATCAAAAGTGAACGGTGGTCATCATTGAATGAGGTAGGAGTAAACGACAGTGTCAGATGGGGATTATTTAGATATGTGCACAAAAGGATGTCTCGTGGTTCGATCATGATTTGACTTCCGCGAGAGTTTTTCAGCCTGCCACGTATTCCGGCACTGAGTGTCGCGGAGAGCACCTGGCCAGTGAGGCAGGAGTGTTCGACAGCTTTCAAACCAAAAGCAATCATGCGAAAAGCACCGACCTGCACCGCAGGAGACGGGGACATGTGAGCGTGGGCTTTAGAGGGAGAGAAAGAGATGTTGAAGGGGAGAAAAAAAAAGCGCATGCTCAATGCCTCATTTCTTCGAACCGCGACAGCATGCTTCGCGATCCCTCCTTATCCAGTGTGGCGAGCCAGCACAAGTTCAGGTGTGGCACCTCCGAAGCATTGTCCTTCTGTTCCTGACTTGTGGCGACGTCTGGTGTCTGTAAAGTCTGTAAAAAAAAAAACGCAAGCTGCCGTACTACTTGCGGAGCAACACAAATGTACGGAAGCCCCGCCTTCGCTCCAATGTCAAGACACGGCCGGTTCATGGAACGCGGCCGTGGTCAAGATAAGATGTCGCCGAGGATAGTCCTCTTCATATCCTCATCTCCTAATGCCTACATCAGCCCACTACGACGGAGTTGCTTTGTCGGGGCTTTCGGAATCGGAAAACGGCAGACAGCATGGAACGATTGGATTAGCAACGCGTGGTAATTACATTAACGAGCGCGCAGCAATGAGAACGCGTCCTCCGCGCTCGTTTTAGTGTGAAGACGTCAACGAGGAGTGAAGAGGCCTTAGCTCTAGAGGGTGTTGAGCCTGCACGACACTACTTGGAACTGTCAAAGAAAGTCTGATTCCCGCAGGCAGGAAGTTTGAGGAATTCCACCTGCGCGGTCGCGGGGAACTGACAGTTCGTCGAAGGCTGGCACAGCTCAGTCGAAGACGGACTTGTTAGTCCAAGCTTGCCCGGAGATGACGACCTGCTCCCCAGAACCGTAGAGTAATGGCGTTGGTGGGGCCGCCAAGAGTTCGCCGAAACACTGGCGGCTAGCCGGTCTCCCTGTGGGAAGGGTTGCCCGAGGGGCAGGAACTCTGGCCCAACAATACTTGACTTCTATTGAAGTTTACTGAAACGGCCGTGTTGGAGCGCCGACACGGTGTAATGCGAAGTCTGTGATGCCACGTTAATGCTATCTTATCTGTACATCGCACCAGGTTGCTTCGTTATTTATGCACAGAAGCCAAAAGCGTCCTGTCGCGTCGTTATCACACTGAAGCAGTTTAACCTCCACATGGTTATGCGGCCTTGGCGTCGTCAAAGTCGACACGTTGGAGTAGCAACACGTTATGAGCCTGCGTCCATGACGGCACGTGAAAGTTATGAATAGGATAAATCGCCTTAAATACTGTACCGATCCACAGGTGGTGCAGAAAATTTTGTGCTTTTCACTCAGGTATTTCGGAATTGCTCACTTTACGCAGGAGTCTAATAAAAAAAAAAAAGGAAACTGGGAAGATACGACTAGTGGAAAAAAAAAAGGAAAAAGCTGGTACAGTTGGCTTTTGAAATAGCTATGATATTTTTCACTTAGAAAATGTTTTAACCTTCCATGCGCTGCCCCGCCTCGGTGGTCTAGTGGTTATGGCACTCGACTGCTGACCCGAAGGTCGCGGGAACGAATCGCGGCCGCGGCGGCTGCATTTTCGATGGAGGTGAAAATGTTTGAGGCCCGTGTACTTAGATTTAGATGCACGTAAAGAACTGCAGGCGGTCGGAATTTCCGGAGCCCTCGACTACGGCGTCTCTCATAATCATATCGTGGTTATGGGACATTAAACCCCAGATACTACTACTACTAAAAATTTTTCGCCAAGATTTCCACCCAAATTTAAAGATTGGGGGTTGAAATCGATGGCACAACCTTCATTTCGGGCAGAAACTAGAGGAAAATAATGAATTTAATGAGTTTTTCACAAGCCGCCGCGTCTAGCGGCCGCGCCGTGAACTAAAGGGTGTGACGTGAAACTCTCCGGAAACAGGCAACCCACCAATGCCAGCCGTCGCCCGCGTCTCTCAACCCGCTCAGCTCGCACTACGTTTCCCAGAACCACTATGGGAGCGAACAATGCTCCCGGCTGGGGTAAGGCATCAGTGCTTTTGTGGAAGGGAGAGAGTGGAATGACAGGAGAGGTGGGGAAAAAAAAAGGAAGAGAAGGACAGGAGCACGTGCACCCTACATGCGCCAGGAAGAATCTGACGTCACGGCTCGCGCTCGCATGCAGCCGCCGCGCGCTGACAATCCACCTAAAATACAGCCAACTGTTCAAAAATACGTCAAATAAACCCTGTTTATCGGAACAGTGGTGTCTTCCGAGTAAAATTTCGATGTTTTCATCACTTCTTCAAATTTTTGTTCAGTATCCCTTTAAACGCGCTCAAACATCTCATAATAGGCGATGCTGAGGTGGCATTTTAGTCTCGTGGGCTGAACGCTGGCCGACGTGCTTTACGGCCAGCAATGTTGGGCAAAAAAAAAAGAAAAGCAGAAGCCGTAATCAAGCAAGAAAAGTCACTCACGGGTAGATGGGTCAATTTCTGCGGTCTGGTGATGGGCCTTCGATGTGGATTCAACAACGTATGATGCAATGGTCCTACAACACTTAGCCGTGTCACCCAAGGGATCGCTGCCACTAGACAACGCAAAGCTGAGTTGCCCCAAAGGAGTGTTGATCATTTGGGTTGAATTTCCTCGCAGGAGGGACTGAAGAGTGGCAATGACGCATGACTCATTATCTAGAACACGGACGAACAGTTCCGACGTACTCCGAATAACTTTCAAGCATATGACATCGTGCTCTGCTGACGGGCGTTTTCGGCGTGTAGCCATGACGCATGCATAAACCTTTCCATCGCTCTCGACCTTCGCGCTCGCTGTGTGGCCGCCCGGGTACTGCAGAGCCGACGCGAAGCGCTCGTGAAGGATGAACTTCCCAGTCGAGGCAGCATCCGTAGGACCCACACGATACTGCCTCCACTTGGAGAGTAGACTACGCTCGGCCAGGCAGCAGTAAAACCAGGCAACGCAGAATATTCGCCAGTCGTACGACGAAATAGCTGTCAGGGCATTTCGAATCATGTTGACTGCCCGCATCCGCTGGACGCCTCTCAGATCTGGTAGCCACCAGATCTCCGTTTCGTTGAGAGACTGCAGTGCTTCCGGTGGCAATTGACGCAGTTCGACACACAGCTCGTCCAAGTCGTACTCTGACATTATGGACTTCGAGAATGGCTCCGGCGAAGTTACAGTCGGTCGCGGCAGTCGTCAGTGTGACTCGTCTCTGCGGCTGTTTCTCGCCACAGTAGCAAGGCACCGGTCACGGACCTGAGAACATGACGTGCCTATTACTCCGAGGGAACCCAAGCTCAAGTTTGCGCAACGCCGTCCGCTGCCCTAGCGGAGAGAGGGGAAACCTCCGGTAGCTCGGACGGGTCGCGCTTGCTTGCTTTTCCCGCATTGCGCGCACGGAAAACGTGTTCCTTGGGGCTTTTATCTGGCAATTTTTCGCGCTATGGGCGCCGCTCCTTCGTCACCCTCGAAGCAGGCACGCACACCTGCTGCATTGTGAGCCGAAAACTGCGCATCAAGTTTTACCGTTTCCAATGCAAACGGTGCGAGGAAAGCAGAGGCGTCTGGAGTGGATTATGGCAGTTCGCCGCACTCAACGATGTTTTTACGGTCTTGTCACTTTGATGAACTTTTTGTCATACGCAGTATTACTAACTGTACTACAATCGTACTTTCAAGTGAGTCCGGCACGCGATGGCTGGGCTCATTTGAAAGTGAGTTTGTGAACCGAAGCTACAACCAGACAACCGCGGCATATTTTGAGATTGCACGCTGGCTTTCCGAGTCAACCATTTGTAATATGACAGCAGCGGAGCATGTTACCTTATTCCACCAGAGTTTACATACCGTTCCGTGAGCACAAGTGTTTTATTCAGCTGATGGCGGTACATTTTCCGTCGCCACTCAATGTAAACAGATTTAAGCAGCGTGTTTCCACAGAGCGTTTATATTGGCCTTGCATGCAGCACACGGCGATTACTTAGCAGGCTGAGGTCTTGCGCTGCTAGGATCGAGGTCCTGGGTTCGATTCATTCATGCGGCAGCTGCACTTCAATGAGAGCGAAAAGCGGTAACACCGGCGTACTTAGATTAAGGTGCTCGTTAAAAAAAAAAAGCCACATGGCAAAAATTAATCCAAGGTGTGTTACGACGGTGTGCCTCATAATGATATCGTGGTTTCGGCACGTTAAAATATTATGCTGAAAAAAGAACCAAGACTGCAATAAAATTTTCGATCGTTTCGTGAAATCATACACGGTTATCAAGGGAAAATCTCGGCGTAACCATAAACATGCGTGATCCCACTGGATATTGTATTGTACGACGATGACCAAGTGAGCTGTAAAAACAACCGAAACGACATTCGAATCAGCGAACACGATGCGGGATCAGGCGTGGATATTATCCGAAATGAAACACGCGGCTACAGGAAACTTGCATGGTCGTAGTGGGCATAACAGATTTTTTTTTTGCGCGCATCATTATGCTGTCAGGGAGTTGTAAAAAATCCCAAGTGGCATTAAACTTACGAAACGACGTTGTTATCACCCTACGCAAACCTCTGCTAAAGTGAAACTCCCAGGAAACTGAACCAGTGCGCATTGCAATGCTGCCAGCGACTCAACAGGGCAAACTTAAATGTATGCTCTTCACACTGAGCCCATGATAAATTTCAAGCCGCGCGACGAACTTAGCGTCCAAGCAATCGAAAGCCGAGCCCTACACAATCGCACGCGAAAGCTTGGTGGTTGTCTGCGGACAGCAGACGCGATTGCCGCAATGATTGTGCGTTTTATCGGTAACATAATTATAGAATTCGCGCAGTCACCTCACTATTCATGTCATAGAAATGTGGTCGTTCACCATCGACACGCTCGTAGTGCTCGCTAAACAGCATCGCCTTTGACAAGCTGCTAGGTTTCGCAAAAATTGTCGATCAACCACACCGTGGCAATGCTTTTTGCTGCACGTGCAAGGCGAGCAGAAGACAGTGCGTGCAGGGCGAGCGAATGAGCTGACAGAGCGCAGTCGAAAGGCGGGAGCTGGAGGACGAGCGACCGGTCTTTGCAAGAAAGGCCATAGAGTAATATAAAAAGTCCAGAGAGGACACTTCCATAGACCCCTGCGGCTGATTTTAAGGTCCCTCTATTTTTCAAAGGTAGCGCAAACTCCTCCTCTCAGCGCCGTTTCCTCCTCGCCCGTCACTCCCGGCCGCCATTATTGGGCGAGACTCGCAAGACGCGCCCGGCCCGCATGCGGTGCGTCGAAGCGCTTGCTTGTACTTGCTTGGAAATGCGACAATTCTGGGCGCAGATTCACACAGCTGTTCGTACGTAAGATGTGTAGTAAAAATAGTTTGTGGTTGGTCGGTACATTAGCTATCATTTCGCGTTTTGTAAGCAACAAATCGCACACTGGTGCCGGCATATATAAGAAATCCCACTGCGACACGTTACGCGCGAACAGCTTTCTGGACTTGGGACCTGTTTTGACAACGTGAAAACCTAGCATTTGTGCATTGTATTTGACTTCATAAATGTAGGATGCGTCGCTCGCACCAGGTGAACAAGAAGCAGAACATGTTAAACGCAATCCTAGGAAGTCTTTACAGCTGCCGTTTTTCTTTTCGGATACCGTGGTGTTTCGTTCACAAGACGCATTTTGGAAAATGAGACGCTACATCAAATTGAACACACAACACGGCGGAGACACTTATTTGCTAAATATCCCCAGCATGCATTCTTTTAAATTTCGAACTGCGTTCACAATGCTTCTGTTGCCCCCTCGGGTAAATATCTTTTTGGTTCCATCGCGTGCTGCTCGTGCTCATTAATTGGAGCTAGCTCTTTAATTGAGACTCTTCCAGTGTGCTCAGTTTCTGAGATGTCGTGCTGGTATTCCTATTGCTAAAATTCGCTCCTTTGTTCACAGGAGAGCATGGACATTTTTCTTCGTTAATTGGCTAACGGTAAGCTCGTGAACGCCCCCTCCCGCGTTCGTCACTAATTGGGCGAGAACAGCGAGCAGGTCCCTCCCTCAGTAATGAAGCCTCCAATTGCAAATAACTGTTTTTAATTTCCTATTGATCACAGATTTATAACTAGGTGAAACAAAGAAAACACAATATTGTAGCGAATCAAAGACGCTCTTTCTCGTTGACAAATTTCCACACAAGATAAAACATTGAAACAAAACAATCATTGCACATTACATCATCGCACATTTGTAAGCGTTTATATAAAAGTAAATGCACTCCTTCATAATCATAACTACATACATAATAAGAAAAAACATCGAAACAGAAGAAACATTGCACGTTGCATGGTAATTACGTAAAAGAGGTAGAAACACTTTTTCTGATTTGCTGATACATATAAAATACACATTAAAATAAAGCAGTCATTGCACATTAGATCCTTGCACATCTTTAACTATATACATAGGATAGGCTAAAACGAAATAAAATTATTGCACGTTGGTAACGGCATCCCTCATCGCAATACTCCTGCTACCAGACTTTCTTGAAGCCAGTCGTTTGCTCTCTGCTTCAGCATTGGATTTTTTTACTAGGATGTGCATCCTCGTTCGCAGAAACAACTGCACAATCCTTCTGGGTAATTCATGGCATGGCGGAAAACAATTAGCCGTAAACAGAGATGCCACTACTTTCTCCTGCAATGCTGGAATGCTAACTTTGTTGTTTAGGAGGTCTAATTCATTCTTCCTAAAGTATGCCTCTGATAGCTCAACAACCTGCAAAACTGCTGCTGAGGGAATGGCAAGTGTCATTTTGTCTTTCGTGTAACTTTTTGAGCTGTTGAAGCTTGCAAGCATTAGCCTCGTCAGAGATTGCAGTTCGACAGTCTTGGCAGGCCAAACTATTCTTGATGCACTGAACAACATACCCAGCAAGGTAGGTCAATGACTCCTGCTCCAGAACTTCCAGATCGAGCATGTCGTCAGGGGTATGTACAGAACCTACCCCATCATGCTTGCGCTTACTACTGCCCATTCCTGCTAGCATGAAACCGTCAGCATCAGCATAACTACTATCCTTGCTTGGTCGTAAAAACAAGGACAGAGTGGCGGTTTTCAACGAACTACGAAATTCTAACCCCCTCGGAACAGGATTTTTTTGACCTCAGAGTTGAAAATAGGTTTTCTAAAGCGTCAGTGCTGAAGCGGCTCAACAGCAGAAATGAAAACCCCAAATCTTCTAGAAATAGCTTCTGCACGTGCAATATAGCTGTTGTTGCCATCACGATTCCTGTTTGGATCGGCTTCCAACATTTTTTGGTTTCAGCTCCGATTTCTATCTTCTCAAAAAGGTCAATCATGTCTTTGAGAAACATTGATAGTCTCCTCGTACATGTTTTCATTAAAGTGGCTGATGGCCAGCTTTGTTGTCCTCGACGACATCAATTTAAACCACTTGAAAACGGACTCAACAAACCAAGCCGTCGTCAGGGCATCTTCGCTACAAATTTTCTCGTCCTTCGTTTCCACAAGCATTCGCAATGCGGCAGCAGTGTCAATGTTAAACAAGCTGAAGGCAAATCCCACCTTCATTTTTTCCATAATGTCCTGGTTGTACGCATATTGCTTTCAAGTGGGGTGCCAGTTTAAGCTCTGCGCTGGCATCCACCTCCACAAGGCGCTCAATTGGTGTGATTGAAACCACGCGTCCAGGGAGCTTTAGTTTGTCGACAAGGTCTGCTGGCAACGTAATCACTTGCCCACGAGTAAGATGGTTACGAAGATTTTTTAGTAAATGGGGCACATCTGGCATAAAAAAAAGCTGTCGGTTAGGGTCACGTGGGTGAGCACACGAGATTTTCGGTTTGCTGTATTTACCTACAACAATTCCAAATAGCTTCCACACGGCTTTGATTTCCTCCCCCCCATATCTGTTACGACAACATGTACACTGATGCCTAGCTTTTCGCATTCATTGATTATATCTACAATAACATGCTTCATTGCCTTTGCTGAAAAAGAATTGCCTGTGAGATGGTATGCTACAACCTGCTTCCAGCGGGTGCGGATACCACCAAGCATGAACACAACTGCATGTGTGGCTTGACATCCGTCAGGCAATGTTCCGTCAGCTAAGGGCATCGTTGGTGCTCCAAATACTGTTCCAGAAGACGCATCATACGAAATTCCAGGGGTCAGCTGAATTTCATCGATCATCAGCGTCGCATGCCGCTCTTCTGGTTCCATCTGTCCGACCTACAAAAAGGCAGATATGTTGACCGCACGTAACTTGAAAGTAGACAAACTTAACTATGCCAATAAATGAGCGATTTGTGGAACGTGATAAAAAAAAGATACCTTTAAAGCGAATGCTGGCATCAAGTCGTGAAGCAAACCAGGCTGGAACTTGTAATTTTGGAGATGATGCTGCAACGTCCGTTCTGCTGGGAGAGGCTGCCCCATTTCCCTCATAAGCTTATAACCCTGCTTTCCGCACGCTAACCTGAGGTGCAGGCTTTTCCTCAAAGTTTTCTCAGTCCATGGCGTGCCTCTCGTTGTCTTCCTTTTGAGGCTTTTTATCTGATCAGTGTTCAGGAACTGCTGCAGTCCAGACGCTAAATTGTTCGTTTCTGAAGCTGATTGTCTTTTTTTACGATGAGCAAGTAACCGCTGTTGTTCCTTTACTTGAAGTTTGAGCTCCAGCTCTGATATGCGCTTTCTAAGCGCTGCTTCCACTGACGGTGCAAGCGGTGCTTCTGTCTGCTGACTTGTCTCCACTCTGTGGCCTGACTTGTTTGAGACGGCAGCTGTAAGCATGAGGTTCAGTGTGAGTACACAGTCTAGAGGTAAGAATGTTTGTTGTCACAGTGATTTACACTTACGAAATGGGCCGGAGGCTGGTTCAGGGTCCGGAGTCGTATCCGATGATGGCCCTGGCTGATCCGAGACGGCAGCTGTAAGCGTGCGGTGTGTAAGTACACAGACTAAAGGTAAGAATGCTCATCACAGTACTTTCAACTCACTAAATGGGGCACACGGCGGTTCAGGGTTTGAGGTTGTCTCTGTGGATGGTCCCGGCTTGTTCAAGGCGGAAGCTGTAAGCATGCGGTATGTAACTACACAGGCTAGAGGCAAGAACGTTTGTCGTCACAATGAGACACATAATTAGTGGCAGAATAATTCAGAGTCATAGCTCATGAAAATGGAAGCAGGAGGCACTTTATCTGTTAGCGACGCAAGCTCATTGTATTTTTATGTAAACAGCAAAATTAAAGTAGACACAATAACATATAAAGGGCCCCTACCATGGACAGCTTCATTTTCCCTCCTGCGAGGCGGTTTTCGTTCTTTCGGGACTGGCCGATGCAGAAATATGGAGGGAACCGCATTAGGCTTTAGCTTCTTGCAGCCATTTCTCGCAAGGATGACTGGCTCGAACTGATCGTCCGTGAAGTGTTTCTGAAATATACAGACATCCTCCAATGCACCCTCTGCAATTTCCCTAACGAAATACGGCCGAAGTGCGCTGCAAACCATTTTGCTCCTTGCGGAAACAAAAATGTGAATGGTGACGAAAACAGGATGGTGTCCTTGCACTGGATAGGTGCCTATTTATTTACAAGTCAAATGTGTACTTAAAAAGTTTGGTCAAAACCACAACAAAATAATAAAGCGCATCAAAGAGAAACATGCAGCAACTGTCTTATAATAATTATTATTGAACACAGAATATCAGTAACACTGAATCAGAAACACTGAGAAATGTGGATAAATTTTTAAGAAATATACAAACCGACACAACGAATAAAAACTTACACCCGCTTCAAATAAACATATAGTTCAGGAGAAAAAAATTAGAGGGTTAGAGAACAAACATGCGTTTAAAATTATAGTTTGCGTACGGGCAGCTTTGCAGCATATGGCTAAGTAAATTACGCTCATCAATCGATGCTACTTACTTGCCATGTCTCTTTCTTTATCGTACACATCTCATCACCACCCTCTATTTATGAGCGCTAAAAAAAACAGCTCCGACTTTACTCAGAGTAAGTTTTTAAAGGGCCCGTCAACAGGCTCCTACTTTTTTAACACGAAAGTGTTTTATGCCGGGGTCCACCACGGTCTCTGACGTATTTCCGTCACGGATATGACGTTGTAAAAATATAAACTAACATAATGAGATCAAATAAAAACTAGAAGAAAGAGTTCCGTCACCGGGCGTCGAACCTGCGACCTCTAGCTCCGCAGCGCGCGGCGCGAAACCACTCGGCTACGGGAGCGTACGTTCCTCAAATTGCTAACAGCAAGCTATTTATACACACCATATACCATTGGCGGTCCTCAGAGCTCCTCGACTTCAGCGCGTTTTCGTCATCACTAGCGAGATGGCGCGAAGGTGTCACGGAGCGCGCGCTCTAAAGGTCGTCGCGCCTCTCGCTGGGATGAGCGTGCGCCTCCACGGGGCGTGGTCGCTCGTGCGCGCGCGCTTATCTCCTGATCGGGGCATTCGGGCGCTTCGCACGCCTTGTCCTTCCACCGGCAAGTTTGTTTTGAAGTTACAGTGGTTAAAGAGTCCACGAAGGTCGCTTCGTTCGCAGCAGCGGCCGCGTTTACGAATGGAGCGCGCCGCTTACACACGAAGTAATAATTGCGGCAGTTGTTCGGGCTCGTCCTTTGTATGCTTGTGCGTTCGTTTCGTGCGTCTTTGTGTTAGAGCAGCGCGCTTTAAATGTCGAGCTGTGACCGTTACTCCGTGCTCGTCTTGTGTACGCTCATTTCGTGCGCCCTTTCTGCTGAGGTCCGCGCTGCATATTTCGAGCTGCTTGCCATTCTTCACGTCACATTACAATTTGTTGCTGCAGCATTCATTCCTTCTCCCTTGTGGCGAAACAATGCACAATAAACTACTTATGTGAATACACGTTTCACTTTCGTGTTATACCGATTCCTTTGACAGAGGGATCAGCTATGTTTTTTTAACACCCCCCCAAACAAGCTCGCTAATTCGTACAGTAGACCGCGGCGATCACGTTTCCCGAATATTACAGCGCTGCGCGCCGCGCAGACCCTCCATTTCGAAAAACAATTCCCGCGCTGCTTTCCTACACTGACCAATCCTCCTTGTACGCGCAGTGACGTCAAGTCGGCGATCGCCGACCTGACGTGGCACTGAGCTCGTCGATTGGTCTTTTGCCCTACGAAACAGCGCCTTGGCCCTGCGGTGATGCAGTTTCGGCCGCGC
>JALIZH010023965.1:0-20462 GCA_030522465.1 Rhipicephalus appendiculatus | reverse complement strand
GATAAGTGCTTTGAAGAAAGAACTGTAGCACAAAAGGAACAAGGACGACGCAAGAAAAGGATTTGTGTCCTTGCAAGTGCACTTGTTTTTTTTTTTGTGTGTGTGTGTGAAGAAAACGCTTTACTTGAAAAGTCGTTTGCGCAGTGAACTAGATAAGCGACTGTAAATGTAGGCCAAGCATGACCTGTTTCCATATTTTTTGTGTAACCCTTTTGTGGTTTTTTTTGGTTTTATTTTTTTGGTTTTATTGAACGAGAAGAAATAATGTTACCTTTGCTAGCTTATATTTTTACGCGCGCATGCGTCCTGGCGCAATTCTTGCCCTGTTTATTCAACGACAAAACCTGGCGGGTTTCTGAGAACAAACTTAAGTTTGAAGTGAGTGCTCGTGCTGTCTGGTTCTCGTTTCTCGTGTTTCTGGTCGTTCTTGCGCTTCAAATTACCTTCGTGGAACCTTACAAACCTACCCGAGTTTATCCTCTTCTAAACATAGTTCGTTAAACGTAAGCGCCAAAGGTGGCATATGGTTGCGTACGACGTAGTAAAAGCAGTAAAAGCACCTCCCATTCCTCGCAACTGCGGCATAAGACGCTTAACGACTCGTGCTTTGCTGATATTATCTGCGTATTTCAAAACCTCGCTATTGAGATGAATCACACGAAGTATTCAGTGCGTTAGGATTCCATTGCATCTATAATGCCTACAAAATTTTTATGTTGCGAAAATTATTTGAAATCGGCTTTTCCCCTGTCTGACATCACAGCACCTGTTGCACAATGCGATATGACATTATGAAGTTTTGGACTTCGTAATATTTTGCTTCCTCGAAGTGGGGTCGCTATGGCAGTTGCGAATCACCTTAAAATACCAAGCTTATGAAAATAGGGTTCAAGTGATTTGACAAAAAAACGGGCTGGCTACCAAGTTTTCCATTTGAACCGCATGCATTAAAAATATGCAAGTAAAACTATAAAGATACAATTACAAATCATTAAATACGAATAGCAGTATTTTTCGTGTTTCGACAATGGAGTATAGGTAGCACATTCCACTCATAATAAAATTTTAGCTCTAAAATGTCAATATAGTGTGGCTAGTATGATGACGAACCAGCTTGAATGAAGTTAGGCAAAAGTCGTAGTTTACTAATTCGCGCTTTTCATTTTCCTCCAATTTCTTTGTCATTCCCCCTTTTTACTTCTGCAAAAAAAAAAAGAAAACATTAATCTGAGACAACTTAATATTCACTGAAATAAGATGGGAGCTAGTGGTGCGCGCTAACATGTTCGTTGCTAAGCGACGTGTGGATAAGCCCGTTTCTGCGACAGCTTCGTACGATTTCGCTGAATTCTCTGCAGGGCAGCCAGACGACAAATCGTAGTCATGAAATGACCTCGGGCATCGACCGTAGTATTAAATTATTATTCCGCAAAGTTCTGAGAAACTTTGAATGTGCAGCCACCTGTGACTTCGTTGCAGACAGCGCAGTGAACTCTTGACCTTCACGTTTCCTGCCACCGCGGTCATTTCATTTTTGTTTCCTATATACTTTTTTTTTATCTACCTTAATATTCTTAGCCGTTCTCTTCTTGTTCCACTTCGCATCTTCTTTGTCGACGGTCACGAACTGCTTCTTTTTCTTCTTTCCAAAGGAGGTTGCTCTTCTTTTTCATGTTTGACAACACGTACGTTTTGTTCTTGTTTTTCGTTTCAAAGCGGTGTAGTGGGAAGACAACTGTTGATGTATATTTAGAAAAGCTGCTATGTTCGTTTCTTTTTCCTCTGGATTCTCGTGTCCCGTATTGCTGCGCTTATAAACTTGCGCTTAATAACTTTCGAACGTTCCAACTTCTGTTCGCATAATTCGTTTTAACAGCGAAGCTGTTGTCCGTTTCGGTGGAACAGTGGCTACGGTGTTCGGCTGCTGACCCGAAGGTCGAGGGTTTGATCCCGGCCGCGGCGGTCGCATTTCGATAGAGGCGCAATGGTAGAGGCCCGTGTACTGCGCGATGTCAATGCACGTTAAAAAACACCAGATGGTCGAAATTTCCGGAGCCCTCCATAACGGCGTCTCTCATAATCATAACGTGGTTTCGGGACGTAAAACCTCAGATATTATTATTATTATTATTATTATTATTATTATTATTATTATTATTATTATTATTATTATTATTATTATTATTATTACTATTATTATTATTAGCGAAGCCGTTCTACCTCAGCTCAAAATGCCTGTCGTGATCCAAAACTATCATCGCCATGAACCAGCATGCGCTTTCTTCTTCATCCAAGGCTTCGCCCTAGTACACGTGAGCCGATTTATCTTGCGTGGCCTGTGATAACTCTGATGGGTGAGAGAACTAACACAGAGAGACAGAAAGAGAGGAAGAAACTGGGCGACAGAAAGAAATATATAAAGAAAAAAAAAACTTGCCGAAAAAAAAATTTTTTTTTCGCGAGGCAACCATCGCAACCAGCATATCCTCGATCCGACGGCGAGCGTCCTAACCACTCGGCCATCCAGGCAGGCAAGCAGAGCATATCATAGCCTTCTATAGTATAGTGTAGCCAAAGGGCGTGAAAGCGAAGTGAGCGTGAGAAGAAAGGATTTGATAGTTAGGGTGAGGGAAAGTATGAGGGCAGAGAGTAAACATAGCACAGAAAGATTGAGAGAGAAGTAAAAAGAAATGCAGAAAGACAAAGGAAGAGAGAAAGAGCAAGAGAAAGAAACAAGGAGAGAGATAAATCAAAATAAACAAAGAAGAAAAGGCTAACAAACAACAGAGAGAAGAAGAAAGAAATATACAAAGACATAAATTTTGCAAAATCATCAAAACTGCAAAAGCCAGCACTACATAGGTGCACGTCAAGGTGGCTTTCTCTTTAGTATTGGGCCTTTGGTGGAAGTTACGCTATATATGCCTGTACACATAGAAGAATTGGTCAAAGCACTTATTGGAGACGATGATCTTCCAAAAGAATTCCCGGTTCTGCGTGCTTGGTACGATGAAGACGACGAACGAGATGAAAGTGGCTACTACTAGATTCATTTGGTTTGTGGGGAAAAAATTGGCCGCGTATCTGCGTGCTTCGCTGCAAATGTCGTCGAAAGACGATAGTCTTGTGCCGACTGCACTGCATGAGCGGCATGAGTACCACAATTTAATAGCTGGGCTAGCCGCTGGGCTCGTTTTTCGGACGTTTTCCGGGCGCGCTTAGACGGACGCCGGCGTTTCTCCGCTGAAATTTGGTCGTCGGTCTCTTCTCTGCGTTCTCTGATCATGTCTTGTAGAGTGGGTCGTATTTCATCAAGCGGCCATATATGTTTTGCCTTGCCTGAGACAGCGCTCTTCTACGATGAATCAGCCGCATCTGGCTGGCATTGATAAAACAGAAGAGGACGCCATCTACAGCGCTACCGGGGAACATCGGCTTGTGTTGATGTTCCCCGGTAGCGCTGTAGATGGCGCTACCGTGTAGACCACAGCCAGCCACAGCGTCGAAGTTAAATCACTGGGCGGAGACTTGTTTTGTACACAGCAGCGCCGCGTAATAAACACTAGGATCTTTATAATTACGTATCTATAGATTTTGTTTTAAAGGAACACTGTGAATAGTACTAAGGTATTGATGTTGTGCCTCAGGTATGCGTAATATTTGATTTTTAATTGCCCACGCTCACCCGTATGAACACTTGCTCCTTGGTCAAGATTGGAGGTCGTAAGGCAGGTGGTTAAAGTGTGGCCAGCTAGCTGAATCGTGTGACGTGCCGACAAACAGACAAACAGACAGACAGACCAAAATTTTTACGTTTAGGTATCCCAAGAAAGACTATCGTCTTTAAAATAGGTCTGCCACTGACACTGTCGCGGTGTTTCATAGCGACCGATAGTGACACCGCGCAAAGCGTACTATGACAGTTTAAAGCCATGGGACGCAAAGAGCACAGCTGGTTTGACGTCATGCCAAGCCGCGCTCTGCGATGGAGACCGTCGCTCATGGCGACCGATGGACACAAATGCAGGGAAAATTATATTGAAGGAAAGCGGAAGTGAGCATCGCTACCCCATACGGCTTCATATGGTTAAGCCTCACATGCGCGGTAGCTAAGCAATGCCCACCGACGGAGAGATCACTCGCAACCTCCGCTCTGCAGGGCATAAACTGGTTGCGCCGAAACAGCCATGGGGCGTCCTAAGAAATTGCGTACTCCGGAGCAAATAGTGCATCTCGAAGACAGACGTCTAGGTATACAGGAAGTGTGAGTGGCGACGGGCCTGTGCTTCGCTGTGCGAAGCTTTGCACGACCTAGTGCAAACTTCCTGAATTGTTTTATTGAAGGGAAGCTTCTTTTTAGTCACAGATTTCGGAGGCGGCGGTGACAGCGTTGTACGCGAAAAACCCGGCGCCGCCGAGTGTTCAGAAATATGCGCCGTTTTAAAATAAATTATATTCTCTCGAACATACGCTTGTCGGCGATTGAGCATTAATGACATGGCATTTTGATATTATATCGAGGTCACTTGTCACTTCTCGTTGCCACATTTTATTCTTTCCTGGATATGAGCGCATCACCGTCGTTGTTGCCTGTGGCAACTGCAGTGTAGCGCTGCTATGCACGTTGCTTGAGGTCCCATTCCCAACATGAATAAAGAAAATGCCCCCACCTCCCCGAAGGGGAATCGTGAGGAAATGCGAATGCATTTCGCGCGCGCTTCACTCCATTTATATATGGTGGTAGTGGTTCGAAGGAAAAGGCGCCTAATTTCTGCAGCCTGGTCGGGAGCACGGCGCAGCGCCTGTTTTTGTTTTTTTGTTTTTTTTACTGTTTTTTTCTTCTTCTTTTTTTTTTATTTTTAAATTTTTTTTTCATATCTAGCTCCGCCGAGCTCCCGCGATGCGAGCGCCCGCACGCACCAGAGCGCGCTCCTCCTCCCCACTCACTATAACACCTGCCGAGGCCACTGCGGACAACGCGAATGCCGGATGCCTGACATAGCCCGACTAGAAATGCATTCGCATTTAAAACTGGGGATGCGTAAAGCACGCAGCGATGGAGTGGTGTTTCTTACTGGCCGAACATGCCAATCGCTGCTAATGTGCAATGAAAGACCGAAGACTCCGACTGGACACAGAGACTCGCAGTCCGCTTTTAGTTAACGCGTACGCTGCGAATTTTTATTGTTCAACAACGCACAGGAGAAATCTCCCACCGGCACCACCTTGGAGGTCAAGATCCATTGCCATATATACGGGGTGGCCAGTGAACGGTTGTGCAGCGCGAGCATTCGGTTTTTTCAACCAAGAAACTCGCTAGCAGACGCTGCCTGTGTCGGCGTCGCAAGGCGAGAGAGGGAGAGGGGGGGGAGCGTAGGAGAGGAGAGAGAGAGGGGGGCGCGCATGCGCAGTGGAAGTGTAGACGCTGCGGGCAGAGATGCCTAGAGAAGAGAGGGGGGGAGCGTAGGAGAAAAGAGAGAGGTGGGACGCGCATGCGCAGTGGGAGTGTGGACGGCGCGGGCAGGGATGCCTAGAGGAGAGAGGGGGGAGCGTAGCAGGGGAGAGAGGAGGGAAGGCGCATGCGCAGTGAGGGTGTGGTTGCCGCGGGGGAGGGATGCCTGGAGGAGAGAGAGGGAGAGAGGAGGTTTTTTATTTTAATTTTTTTAAAGGGTTTGCGCATGCGCAGTAAGGGTGGTCACGCCGCACACCACCACCACCGGATTAAGCTTCACCATAAGATGTTTCACATCTAACACCTGCCGGCGCGCACACCTCCTCCTCCTCCTCCGCGGACAACGCCGCACAACGCCAACGCCGCACAACGCCAACGCCGGATGCCTGACATAGCCCGACTATGAAATGCATTCGCATTTAAAAAAATTGGCCGCGTATCCACGTGCTTCGCTGCAAATGTCGTCGAAAGACGAGTCTTGTGCCGGCCTTACTACTATGTTTTGCCTTGCCTCAGACAGCACCTACTCTACGTTGAATTGGCTGCATCTGGCTGGCATTGATAAAGCACTAGGGTCTTTAGAATTGCGTACCTATGTATTTTCTAATAAAAAGAACACATGACCTGACACTAACATATTAATGTTGCGCCTCAGGTATGCGTAGTATTTGCTTTTTTGATCGAATATGTTCACAAGTATGAAAGCTAACACCAGTTGAAGATGGCTGGGCTTTCAGAAAGTGGTTAAACTTTGGCCGAGTAGCTGAATCGGTTTACCGACAGACAGACAGAAAGACCAAAATTTTTGCGTTGAAGTAACCCAAGAAAGACTATCGTCTTTAAAATTGAAGGACACTTTGTACATTCTAAAGTGTGTTCGGCGAAAGCGTGTGGCCGTTCCGCTGACTATGCCATGTCTTTTAGATGTGAAGCATCTTATGGCGAAGCTTAATCCGGTGGTGGTGTGCCGGCGTGACCACCCTTACTGCGCATGCGCAAACCCTTTCAAAAAAATAAAAATAAAAAACCTCCTCTCCCCCTCTCTCTCCTCTAGGCATCCCTGCCCGCGGCGTCCACACTCCCTCTGCGCATGCGCGTCCCACCTCTCTCTTTTCTCCTACGCTCCCCCCCTCTCTTCTCTAGGCATCTCTGCCCGCAGCGTCTACACTCCCACTGCGCATGCGCGCCCCCCTCTCTCTCTCTCCTCTCCTACGCTCCCCCCTCTCCCTCTCTCGCCTTGCGACGCCGACACAGGCAGCGTCTGCTAGCGAGTTTCTTGGTTGAAAAAACCGAATGCTCGCGCTGCACAACCGTTCACTGGCCACCCCGTATATATGGCAATGGATCTTGACCTCCAAGGTGGTGCCGGTGGGAGATTTCTCCTGTGCGTTGTTGAACAATAAAAATTCGCAGCGTGCGCGTTACCTAAAATCTGAGTGCGGGTATCTGTGTCCAGTCGGAGTATCTGTCTCTCATTGCCCATTAGCAGCGATTGGCATGTTCCAGTAGGAAACACTGCTCCATCACTGCCTGCTTTGCGCCTCCCCAGTTTTCTCTCCTGCGCAACGCTGCGATGAGCGCCAGCGTCAACGCCGCCGCCAGTGTAAGCGTTAGCGCCCGCTGCTTCACATCTACACATGGTTCCCTTTAGCGGGAGATGGTGTAATTTTTTTAGGGGCGAAGCTCCTTAAAGCGGCACCCGTTCGTCCCTCGTCGTAGTCGTAGTGCGTAACCAGTCTTACGCTTTGACCTCCAAGGTGGTGCCGGTGGGAGATTTCTCCTGTGCGTTGTTGAACAATAAAAAAATTCGCAGCGTGCGCGTTAACTAAAAGCCGAATTCTTCTGTCTCTCGTTCCCCATTAGCAGCCATTGGCATGTTCCAGTAGGAAACGTTAGTAGAAGTAGAAGTGTTAAAAGCCGACTTCTGCTGTCTCTCATTCCCAGTAGCAGCCATTGTTTACCTCCAAGGTAGTGCCTGGTGAGATTTCTCCTGTGCGTGATTAAACAATAAAAATTTTGTTCAAAACGCCGTTGATTGATGAAATAAACCAACGAAAGACGCCAGATGTTTTCTAAAAGCAAAACGAAAAGACGCCAGATGTTTCTAAAGCAAAACGAAAAGACGCCAGCTGCTTAACGAAAGACGCCAGGTGTTTTCTAAAGCAATGGTTTTATAATCAAAACCATATCGCGATACAGGTTTGTAGTTGACGATGCTCGTTGCCGTCGGTGTGTGCTCGTATTTAAGAACCACTTAGCTTACATTTCACCGACCACAAAGCGGTCATAATGAAAGGACAACGGAAACCAGCAATAAAAGTTTGATAAAACATTTAATCAATCGTTTCACGTCAATTTTATCGGGCGAATTAACGGAAGAAATTTCACGGTTTAACCGATGATTACTTCCAGGAGCTTCGCCCAATCTCATCATCATTCACCTCGTGGATCTGCCGTCAATATTTTTCTTTTACACTTTCAGTGGGATAACACACAAAGCGAATGTGTGCGTGTTTTCTTTTTTAATTTTTTACCGCGAGTCGCAACGAGACGCGAGACTAATCTTCCTCCGTTCGCATGCGTTAGTATTTTCTCGCGCTTTGTGCATCGTGCAAACGCCATAGCGTTCCAGCGCTTAAATTGACGGGCCCTTTGTAAATTCGAAGGTGTATTCCGTGAACGCCTGTGTCCATTGAGACGGCGTCGGTCAGAATGATTGCAAACGCTGGGCACAGCGAAGCTACGCAAGCAAAGAGCGAGCGCTGTAGAGTCCGACGCGACCGGCGTCCGTTTGCGCATCCCGGCGGCCAGCTGGCTCCGTGCCAGAGCTCGGATGGACGGGACGGACGGACGGACGTGAGCATGAGACATTAAAGGCTTTCGCCTTAAAAGGTTGGGCGGGAGCATTGCGCAATAAGAAAGAAAGGAAGGAAGGAACGAAGAAAGGAAGAACGGAAGAAAGAAAGGAAGAAAGAAAGGAAGAAAGAAAGGCAAGCCAAGCCAAGCCTCGCTTGCGACCATTTTTCCGGTAGAAGAAGGACTTGTTTTCATGTACCTCTCCTGTTTCTTTTTTATCCTTAGAATATGAGTTTTGGCAATTTGTTCCCAATAAAATATTTCTGCGGGAGATGTCGAAGGCCCGCGGCTACCTGGAATAAAGAGGCCGTTCATCTTGGGCGCACTGTGTGCTTGCTATATATAAACGTTTAGTCCTTCTCCTGTACAGTCTTTGTACTTCGACAATGCTCTCTTCGATGGTTTGCTTCAGTTTCGCGCCAGTTTAAATTCAACCTACATCTATGCAAAACTCTGGTTTTTCAACAGATGTGCCGATAACAGTTTTTCTATAGCTTTACAAAACCATTCTATCTGCTTAATGTTCTTGCTGTTTCACAAAGGCCAGCCGGTCGGCGATGTGTACAGTGAAAACGGCACAAGCGTCCAATTCTCTCAAAAAATTATGTAAGCGAATGAAAATTATTCATCTTCTTTAGTGTTTAAGTTTGCTTTTTTTTCTGCCACAAAGCGTAACACGCAGTGACTGGGCGAAAGATTTCATTAAATACCAAACTGGCATCAGCGTGGCAGACCGACGGAATAAATTTCGTTCATCAGCTCCACTTTTTTAATTAAACTTCATGAAGTTCGCATGAAGTTTAATTAAATTACGCAAAACGCAAACATGGAAGAGTGAAAATCTTCCCTGCGGTATCACGTAAAGGCATTCTATATGCAAAACACTTCAGAGGACGCTCCTTCATTCTATCTCTATCCCCCCCCCCCTTTTTTTTTTGCTCTATTTAAGAATAAATTCCAAGATTTAAAGGCGCCCTCCTGTATCCTTCTTGACATCTCAATGAAGCGCAATATGTGGCGCCTTGGATCAGAAGGACGGGAAATGAAAGAGAAATAAAAATAATCAAATTACTCTCCTAGCACTTTCATGTGATATACAAAGGATGGAACGTGTTCATTAATCTATTGTCTTCAGGAACACGAAAAGAATTTATAAACCTTGATGACACTGTGAAGCAGAGAACATAGACGCAGTAGTTTGCCGTGATCGAGCGGCGATTAAGGAGCCGATCAAGTTTATTGTGGTGTAAAAAAAAATGAGTTCATAGACTTTTCATCAAATTGTTTCCCACTACCGTCTGGCCAGGAAAAAAATTCCACCTCCCCACCACAAAGTGAATAAGCCTCAGGCAAGCACACTGCGACTTGTCCAAACACGTTCATATCCCACTCCTCGGTCCCTTACTAGGATAGACCCCCACTATTCACCGTCGTGCCCCAAATGTGGCCACGGCTCATGTTCTTTCGATCATATGCTCTGGCTGTGCCCAGCCCTTAATGCCTCTCTACCAAAAACGAAGGAACAATGGGTAAATTCCTGACGAGCAACAGTCTTCACTCCCAGTTCCAGGCCGTCCAGAGGGCCCACGACATCGCGACGGAACTTCGACTTCCGGTCCCATCGAGGGTGGAGCCACCGACTTGCTCTAAGGGGGGGGGGGGGGGGGGGGCTCTGGCTTTCCTAAATATCAGTTCCTCAGGACTCAAATAAAGTTCTTGTCATGTCATGTCATTAGACACTGTATAACGTCCGCACCTCGACAAAAGTTGTTGAAGGACACTTGAGCTTCTTCGCCTCAACAGTAGAACGCGACAGCCTCATTGGCCACCGTTCGCGTCGATTTCTCAATCGGTAGCCTTGTTTCACTTATCGGCGGACGTCATGCCGCAAGGAAAGAAGCGTCTGTGCGAGTAACAGTGGCCGTTTGGAACTATCTTAATGTGCCTACGGATGGCACAGTTGCAAAGAGTCCACTACGCTACGATTCTTCCTTTTCCTAATCAGCGAAGTAACCACTACGACTCCGTAAGGCGACACGCGAATCTATGCAGCTGCTCACTTTGTTTATGCTTTTGCTGCTGATGTTGATTTAAATATCTCTCAGCGCTTTGTATTGGGTGGCCCTTTGAGCCCCTCACTCGCTGTGCAATGCCCGCGTCTTGACGCCTGGCGTGATTATACGCCTGTTCAATGCAACATTACATGCGTTGAGACAGCTCCTCGCATTACATGACATTTGTGTAGGTTTCTTTTTTTTTTTTTTTCGGAAGCATTTCGATGCAGTGGCGTGGCTTTGAAGAACAACACCTGCTTGCCGCGCAGAAGGCCGGGCTTCGATCGCCACTCGAACCGAAGCTTTTTAAATGCGAAGCATTTCTTAGCGAACTTCGGCGACTTTGAGCGTATCTATCTATCTATCTATCTATCTAGCCGCCTACGACTTTGTGCTCTCCTGGCCGTATCGTTAATGGGATTTATACCAAATTTGGTATGGCATAACATGACTGTATGACGAACATAAATGGCTGGTCATATCATGAAAATCATGAATAACTTGTCATGAAAAGTATGATTTACATGCCACGCTCATGGCGCGCTCGCGGCCGTTTCGTTAGCTTGATATACACCAAATTTGCGATTGAGTGACGTGACTCTATGACGAACATAAATGGCAAGTGGTAATATGAAAATCATGACTTCATGAGCGACATGACTTGCATTCCACGCTCATAGTGCGCTCGCGGCCGTTTCGTTAGCTTGATATACAGCAAATTTGGTATTGAGTGACATGACTGTACGACGAACATAAATGACAAGTGGTAATATGGAAATCATGACATGTCATGTGCAACATGACTTGCATGCCCCGCTCATGACACTCTCGTGGCCGTTTCGGTAGCTTGATATACACCAAGTTTGGTATTGAGGTACGTGACTGTATGACTAGCATAAATGACAGGTGGTAATATGCAAATCATGACCTGCATGTCATATACAACATGATTTACATGCCACGCTCATGGCGCGCTGACGGCCGTTTCGCTAGCTTGATATACACCAAATTTGGTATTGACTGACGTGACTGTATGACGAACATAATTGCCAAGTGGTAATATGGAAATCATGACATGTCATGTGCAACATGACTTGCATGCCACGCTCATGACACTCTCGTGGCCGTTTCGCTAGCTTGATATGCAACAAACTTCGTATTTAGGAACGTGACTGTATGACGGGCATAAATGACGTTTTAATATGGAAACCATGACACGTCATGCGCAACATGACTTGCATGCCACACTCATGGTACTCCCGTGGCCGTTTCGCTAGCTTGATATACACCAAATTTGGTATTCAGTGACGTGATTGTATTGAAAGGATAAATGACAAGTGGTAATATGCAAATCATGACATGTCATGTGCAACATGACTTGCATGCCACGCTCATGACACTCTTGTGGCCGTTTCGCCAGCTTGATATACACTAAATTTTAAGGTGAAAGCCTTTAATGTCTCATGCTCACGTCCGCCCGTCCGTCCATCCGTCCCTCCAGCTGTGCCGAACATGTAAACGGTGGACGCCGGGGGCCCGCGCAAACGGACGCCGGTCGCGTTGGACACTAGAGCGCTCGCGCTTTGCTTGCGTGACGTCGTGGTGCCCAGCGTCTCTAATCATGCAAGGAGGGAGACGCGCGCATCAGTTTCATTCTGACCGACCCCGTCTCAGTGGGCACAGGCGTTCGAGGAACACACTTTGGAATTGACAAAGTGTCATTCAATTTAAACGCTGGAACGCGGATGGCGTCTGCACGATGCGCAGAGCGCGAGAATACGAACGCATGCGAAACGGAGGCAGATTGGTCTCGCGTCTCGCTGTGATTCGAGGTAAAAGATTAAGCGATAATTGGCAGGTGGTAACATGTAAATCTTGGCACGCATGTCATCTACAATGCCACTTACATGCCACGCTCATGGTGCGCTTGCGTCCAATTCGCTAGCTTGATATACACCAAAATTGGTATTGCGGGATGTGATGATATATCGAACACAAGTGGCAGGTGGTAACATGAAAATCTTGGCATGCATGTCATCTACCATTTACATGCCACGCTCATGGTGCGCTTGCGTCCAGTTCGCTAGCTTGATATACACCAAAATTGGTATTGCGGGATGTGATGATATATCGAACATAAGTGGCAGGTGGTAACATGAAAATCTTGGCATGCATGTCATCTACAATGCCATTTACATGCCGCGCTCATGGAGCGCTTGCGTCCAGTTCGCTAGATTGATATACACTAAAATTTGTATTGCGCGACGTGACTGTTTGACGAACACAAATGACAGGTCCTATCATGTAAATAATGACATGCATATTATGTACAGCATGGTTTGCTCCTTGCTGGCTGCTTCGCATCACATCGACTCCCACAGTGCGTGGGATCTGCCGGTTTTTATTATTTATTCATTTGCATCTCTCTCGAATTTGCGCGCACAGAGAGCGCAGATTTTTCGCTCACAAACCACGACGCCGACACCGTAGTTTCAACGAAACGAACTCTCTGACGCTATCGCGTTAATGTGCTTCACTGTACTTAACATTTTATATGTATGTGCCTGGCTACGCGTACAGTTCAGTGAATAGACTAACGTTTTTTTTTTTCGTTTTTTTTTTTTAACAGCGGAGCTGTTTATGTCGAGAAGTTTGCCATCACGAACCGGCACGTGCTCTCTTCATCCTCTTCTTCATCATCTTCTTTGCTCACAGAGCACATGCGTCAATTCGACCAACGTGGGGTGCAAAAAATCTGATGGGCGAGAGAACGAGTACAGAGACAGAGATAAAGAGAGAACGAAAGAAGGAGATAGAAGGAAATAAAAAAAATCACAGCATAACCACGAAGTGTATGATGATGAGTGGGCGAAGCTCCGGAGGTTCATCGGTAAACCGTGAATCTTCCGTGAATTTCGCCCAGTACATCATCAAAGACGTGACAAACACTGTGTGTATATATACAAGAAATTTATATTTTATTCGTGAGCCGTGATTTTCCGTTTTGTTTTCGTTTCTTCGTTGGTCGTGGTTACCGTTTACATAAGCCGTGGCTTCCGTTCCCCCCTTCATTATAACGGCTTCATGGTCAGTGAAATGGAGGGAGAGCGGTTCCTGGATGGGTCGTAGTCGAAAGTTTGCAAAGACGAGATCGATGCTGGTTCCTCGGATGGTGGTTGGTTGCATGTGGTCAAACGATATGCATGTGAGACCATATCGCGGTGCCATGTGTTGTATGGCATCGCGATCGTCATCGTCATCATCGTCATCAGCGTCATCGTTATGACGCATAGTGGGTACATTCCATGTGCTGGGCCGTGATGGCAGCGTCATCGTCATCGCACAGGAGTGGCTACGACAACGACGCAGGACGCCGGACTAGCCTATGCCCTAAGGAGCTTCGCCCCTAAAACAAACAAATTCCCAGCGAAAATACTTTCTTGGGCGAGGCTGGATTCAAACCCGCGTACCCACGATCAATGTAGCGAGCGTCGTAACCACTCGGCTATCCAGGCACGCTAGCACAGCAGAGCATAGACTTGTATAGTATAGGATAACAGGGAAGTGAGGATAAGGATTAGAGATGTGAGGGTGAGGAGCAGAAGAGAACGAGTAAAGGAAGAGAAAGAAAGAGATAGAAGGAAAGAGAACGGGAGAAATCAATAAAAAGAAAGGGAGGAAAGGGAGAAAATATTGAAGGCGAGAGAACGAGTACGGGTAGAGAGCGAAAGAGAAAGACGCAGAAAGAAAGAGAAATGAAAAAAATAGAAAGAAAGAAAAGAAAGAGAAGAAGAAAATGACGGATAAATAGACCGAGAGGGATAGAGACAGGATTAAGGAGATAAAATAGAAAAGAGAGAGAGCAGTCGTAGTCGTGTAAAATGTATAGCAACTGGTTGTAAAGGAAAGGTGAGACGGAAAAGCTTCGCCAAATCTAAACCAGCCACGTGCCCACCAGCTGTGATATGACCCAACCTTGCACGGCTTAGGGCAAGGTGCTCTAATCTTTTTCTTTAAACTGGATAATCTCTGGTACAACGTCATAAGGCCACATTCAACAAGAGAAATTAAGTTTCGCGAAAAGTGCACTTATGAATATACGAGAAAAGTTTACGTTTAAGAAAACTTTGGGGAAATTTTAAAAACTGCACTTCAGGCTGACTTATAAAAATGCCACTTTTCTGTATAAGTGAGCCTCTTGGGAACGAGGCTATATATGTTTTCATACTTGTTTTAATAAATTAAACACTGTTAAATCACTGTCGTTCCACGCAACACTAGACGTAAATGTTCCAGTCTTTGGAAAGGCACGTTTGGTAAGAAGCGGAATATATATTGTTCACCGTTGCTGGTTTTACAGTCTTCGCCTGGTCACAACTGGCAGCCGTCGCTATAAAGTGGCCTTCGCAAGTGGCGCATATTTTGTCGCATTCAGGTGTGTTTGTTGCTACTATAGTGTACTATATGAGGAACAGTATATGTGCTACGGTGAGACATCGCAAGCAACGCGAGCGGTTTGTTTGTCGTGTTAGGTGCATTTTGCTCCTTCCATTCTTTTTGCTGCTTTTCTGCGTTTGCTCTATTTTGCTAACTCCATAGAATTTACGGAACGCCCCAGTGACTACCCATTTTTCCTACTAAGGTGCTTCTTACCATATGGGAGGAACCAACAATATTAAAATATTCTCGGCCAGTGAGCGTCTTTCACGTGTTTCGTTGCAGCCAGGCTTCCGCCTTAGTTCTGCGGATACAGGCTGCCATTAGAATTAGTTGGGGGCCCACAGCAGATCTACGAACGTGCGCTGCCAGCCGTTTCCAATTGTCTGCATACGCTCTTGCGGACGGCCAACTAAAAGGGGGTGAAAGTTCACCTGTCACCGCCAGCGTTTCCCTTTCGCCGCGGTCGTTACAGTGCTGAGGTAGCAATCGAAGCAGGATCACAGCGCGCGGGAAGAATGTTTCTGCTATCACTGTTTATATACTTCCGTTGATGCGTGACAGCCTTGCTTCAGATACATTAACAAGGTCCGCCGTAACAACTTGAAAGGTTCTGGTGCCGTAGAATCCCAATACGACGAGGAGCTGGAGCACTGGTGGTACGGGGTGACCACGTTCGTTTTCCTTTTGGCCCAGCGACAGCATTTCCGACAGGCGTAGCGCTGCTCTCATGGAAAAGGGTTACCACGACAGGAAATCCCCGCCGGTATACGGCTCTATGGGATTCTGCCAACTCCTTTGAACTGGGTGTAACGGTGACGCGTAATGATATGCTTCGTCCTGTGGAATTCCTACTACATGGCCAGCGCAATCGGCAAAGTATGTAGGACTGCCATAGTAGTCGGTCATTTTATTTGACGACCAAATGGCGAAAGTCGCCCTGGAGGTAGCCAGTAGCTGTACATTACTTTCCGGCAGTTACGTGCCGATTTAGGCTTCCCTTTCACACCTGAATAAAAACAAATAACAAAGAAACGCTAATTGTAAGTCAGCGCCCTTTCTCTGCATCTGTATCTTTTGTCAAAAAAGAAAAAAAAAGACGATCTTACGTGCGAGAAATTCGTGTGTGCTAAACTTTACTACTTCGCTCTGCACTTTGGCGTCCCTCACGACACCTAAAAATGGTAATTGTATGGTAAGTGTCAAAATAGTAAATCAGGAGTAATACAATATTAATAACCATGATTCGTAATTTACGAACCGCTCACCAGAAAATTTCATAAAAGCCGGGAAGCAGCACAGAAATACAAGGAAGCGAGATAATGCGAAAAAAGGGTTTTTTATATAGGCAATCTTAATTACGTCGAATCTGCTTAATTTACGTCGAGTTGTTCTTTGTGCGCGACAAAATGTTTGAAACATTACTTGAAAGACACTGTTTCGACTGTTGCGTTTATGTTGCGGCAAATGTACACAGGAATAAAATGACAGGAAAAAAAAGGCAAGATGGCTTCGAGATACTTGCTGTCTGTTCAGTGTATCAAATGAGATCTAAAGCAATTAAGCAGTGTCCCCAAGGATGCAGACATATGTTGCGTGTAAGAGCTTGTATAGGCGGGGACAGCGCCACTCTGTAACGCGCCCAGTACTTACGTTTTATATAAGTGCACCTCTTGCAAAACAGGATTAGTACTAATGTGAGAGCGGACAAGATAACTTAAGTAGCAAAACGAACTGAGCATATCAGTAATATTAAAGAAACACAGGGTAGATGCTTTACTTACATATAATAATCGGCTCGGTCCAGCCATATTCATATGTACGAACGTTTCATTGCAGTACTAATATTTTTCTTTGCTAATAACCCTGGCTGGTTACCGGTTTTTAGCCCGATAGGCGAGCACCCAAGAAACGCAAATTTGTTCAGCAACCGAGTAGATCCCTAAAGACTTTCGAAAATTATCATCATCATCTACTCGCATATATCCCCATAAACGTTCCCGCGCAATATTAAAAAAAAATATTATCCCAACTTGAAGCGTAATAAGCGGTTCTTTTATTCCAAAACATGCCCAAGCGGCCTCCTCTAATTCAAAAACATCCTTTTTTCCTCATATTAACCCGAGCTTATGTGCTCTATACGTGTCTGGCGTCGGACCAGAATAATGAAAGACAGACCAGAGAATCTGGACTGCAAGTCTAGCCATTACGCAACCCTAAACAGTTACAAAGTCGTCTAGTTAGGAAAGGTAAACACCTTACATATGAAGCCCAGCCCGTCCCAAACACGGTCGAAGTCTAAATGGAATGTGTGCAGAATTATAAAAGGCTGTTTTGTAACATCGGAAGAACTAATACAAGCTGTTAAGGCAAGCCCTTTCTTATTGGTACTTTTCTGATTGAATGCAAACTCATTGCTCTCGTCTGAACAAGTTGACCTTCATGACAATGGAAACAGTATACACATCAAAATGTTATAATAATTATTATTATTCGGGCTTAACGTCCCGAAACCACGATCTTATTATGAGAGACGCCGAATTGGTAGGCTGCAGAAATTTGGCCACCTGAGGTTCTTTAACGTGCACCTAAATCTAAGTTCACGAGCCTCAAGCATTTTCGCCTCCATCGAAAATGCGGCCGTCGCAGCTGAGATTCGATCACGCGACCTTCGGGTCCGCAATCGAGTCCCATAACCACTGCACCGCTGTGGCAGGTCACGTCAAAGGAAGGAAGGAAAGAAGAGGGAAAGGAAAGGCAGGGATGTTAACCAGTCTAGTAGGACCGGTATGCTACCCTACACTGGGGAAAGGGGTGGGGGAGTTTTAAAGATGGAGAAAGAGAGAGAGAGATAGAGGAGAGAGCACACGTACACAAAAAGTCTCACTTCACAGTCATCACAGCCATAAGTCTATAATCGTCGGTGCAAGTCCGTTGCCTTTAAGAAGTTTAGCACTGCCTTCGTCGCCTTCACCCGCGATGACCTCTCTGGTCGACTTTCCAGAATGGTTTCTAGCGTCATCGGTCTCCGGTCTATGCGAGCTAGAGCGGCTGATAGTGATTTACTCTGCGCATTATAGCAAGGACAGTCACAGAAGATGTGTTGTAATGTTTCCTCGCTACCACAGTTGTCGCAAAAAGGGTTGTCAGCCATTTCGATTTTATAGGAGAATGACTTCGTGAAAGCCACTCTTAGCCACAGACGGCAAAGCAGAGTGGCATCATTTCGTCGTAGTCCCAGTAGGTGTCTGAAGACATAAAGTGTTCGGGCAGTGGTGGCGTTGGCTGCGCAGTCTACCTGTTGTGTTCCAAGTGGAGAAAGTGACTTCTTGTGCGATTACTCGAAGTCGGCTAGCAGCATCGGTGTGATGGGATTCTTAGGAATAAAACAAACAGAAGGAGCACGTTGCGTCAGGTGACAGCAACGTTTTAAGAAAAACTGGCGAGGCTGTTTTCTGTTTTTCACTTTATAGAGAAACATACGAACATAACACGCACAACAGAGGACGCTATACGGGAACACGACGCTTTACAACACATGAAAAAGAACTCGAAAGGTAACACATATGCTTAGTCTCAGCACGGGAGAGAGTCTCACCGGGCAAAAGGAACAGTTGATGGGGAATATGCTTCCGTGGATGGAGCGTCAGCCCGAGAACGCAGATGTCACAGTGGCCTTGGCGAGGTGAGGTGCAGCGCAGGAATGGATGCGGCCATAGGCTCGAGCGATGACGGGGACAGCTGATCCCGAGGTCAAGCAGAACATGGTGCTCCGACTCGTTGGTATGGTAACGCGTAGCAACACTCGGGCCTACACCCGACGGTGTTGCGAATAGACGCTATAGCTTCCTTGGGGCTACATGGAAGTGGACGTCGGTACTTGAAGCCAAGCGAAGCAGACCGCCCCGACCCTTGACCTCTGCCAGGCACTCAGGGGCAAACCACGACCGTGACGCTGGCTAACCGTCTTCCGTGGCCTCCAGGAAGGAACACTCGGGGACTGCGCCCGATGGTGTTGCTAACAGCGGGGATCTTCTGCGGCTTCCGAAAAAGGAGGATGTTGGGCGATGAGGCCAGGTGAAGCCTTCTCGTAGCCCTCGCCAGGCAGGGCAACACTCGGGCCTACACCCGACGGTGTTGCTGGTGGACGCGGCAGTTTCCCTTGAGCGCTCCATGGACTTGATTTGGAGACTTGAGGCCAAGCGAAGCAGTCCACTCCGACTCTTGAGATCGGCCAGGCACTCGGGACTACACCCGACCGTGCTACTGGCCGAGAAGCTCCCGCCGTCCTCCACCTCGATGGAACGCCACCGTGGCAACCCCCTGGCTCTCCACGCGCCCGCCTCTCGTGCCAACCTCGAGATTCTTCTTCTTTTCTCTGGTTCACGTGCCAAAATTGCATCGTCGTCTTCATCCTTGCACAGGTTATGTATCCGGCGCTTCTAGGTGACTACTCCATCCCATCTCGTCATGTCCTCGATGCGACAACACACACGCCACTCGCGCACTTATCCATCACAATCGGTCCTCGATAGGGGAATTGTCTCGACCATGTCCCCTTGAAGAGCTGATCGAGCAGCAGTGTCGGCACGTTCATTGCCTATCACGCCACAGTGACTTGGCAGCCACTGAAATGTCACGTGGTGACCTTTCTCGAATGCAGTATGGAGGAGGTGTCTAACCTCGAAGACCAACTGCTCCCATGGTCCGTGCCGCAGGGCTGACAGCAAAGATTGCAGTGCTGCCTTCGAATCACTGAACACTGACCATCGTTGAGGCTGTTCGCGGTTGACTACCTCAAGTGCAGCGCGGAGAGCAGCAAGTTCTGCAGCCGTCGATGTTCGTTGGGTGGTCGGTCTTGAAACTGACGGTAATAGCCTTCACCGGGACGACCACTGCTCCGGACGAACACTGGAGGGTAGTTGATCCATCAGTATAGATGTGTAAGTGATCAGCGTACTTCTCGTGCAGAAGAATCAGAGATAGCTGCTTCAGCACTGGTGATGACAGCTTAGCTATTTTTCTGATACCCGGTATGCTGAAGTGCACATCAGGTCGAATAAAGCCGACAAGGGTACCAATATGGGCTTGTTGGTTCATCGTAAACTGGCTTGTAGCATAGCGCAGAAACACACAGGGACAAAGAATAAGACTGGACGAACACGCTTGTGTTCGTCCAGTCTTATTCTTTGTCCCTGTGTGTTTCTGCGCTATGCTACAAGCCAGTTTTCGAATAAAGCACCACGGAGGTATCGCTGGCTTAGACGCGGGGCTGAAGCCTGACGGAAGGTGGGCAGCATATTTTGAAATTGTTGCACAGTACGACACTCGTGGTCTTTCTGCAGGCAGTGTTGCAAGGTGGTGGCAATGCGCCCAGGAAAAATGCCTTATATGAGCTCTCAAAGGCTTCCACCGCAATGTGCGTTTGTATAGGTTGGTCGCGTGCAATAGAAATAGTCGCATCAGTCGACGCGCATTTTGGCAGGCCAAGGCAAACTCTGAGAGCCTGAGCTTGTGCAGCCTGCAGAGTGCGAATATTTGTCTTACAAGTATTAGTCAGTACGGGCTGACTATATCGCAAAAAACCGAGAAACAGTGACCTGTACAGTTCCAGCATTGCGTCTACCGACATGCCCCCAGGTTTTTCCACACAGGAACTTGAA
>JALIZH010023964.1:0-23144 GCA_030522465.1 Rhipicephalus appendiculatus | reverse complement strand
CCTGACGCTTTGTCCCCAGCGTGAGATGACAGGAAGCGATAGCTGATTTCACCATTTATTCATTGCTGTGAAGAGAGTGGGCGAGTAGCAACCGCGATTTCGGATCGAAGCGGGCGGTCGCGTCTGCATGGGTGGTGCCACGTTGGCTTCTAGCCCCAGCTACTCTGCGGCCAGTCGCAAAGCGACTAACTTGGTCGCGCGACCAGTCGCCGGTGTGAATCAGCCCTTACATAGACGCGTCAATTTTCCATTTGCCCGGAAAGCGAGCCGAACTGTGCACATCGAGGGCAGCACAGGAGATAAACCAGTCGCATCGTTGTAGTCAGCATTTGGAAGTGTACTTAAATATCAGCAACATGCTTACAGCAAAAATACGGCTGGGAGCAGTGGCTGCCAACCTACTGAAGAATAGCGTTCCGCGTGGAAACGTCATGCAGTCCTGTATGAGTGTAACGGAACCGCAATATTGACTCTCGCGTTGTAGTTAAAATTACTTGAATTTCATGACATTTAAGACGTCAGTAACATTTATCAAACGATTGCGCAGCGCATAAAGGTAACCCATGTATTAGCCTTGCTAAACTTCCAATATGGTCAATTCGAAGAAAAATAAAAGTTGTTGAACAGCAAGCCAGGGGTCCTCTATAGGACTGCCCTGGCTGGCTCCTCAGGACCTTAATAAGGTTCCTTGTCTGTCTGTTGGCGGTGTGGGGACGCTCTCACAATGGCATGAAACATAGCGCGATCTAATAACCTGCTGTAAAGCCGTTCAGTGTAAGCCTTCTCAGGCGAGGGAAGATGACGATGGCACGCCAAGCACGAGGAACTGCACCTGTTCGCATATGAAAACATGGTTTCTCGAAATATATTATTCCTACACTCCCAGCATCGAATTCTATTTGCTCAGCCACTTATTGCAGACCGGTTTTAACCCTGTCCATTGTGGTTTCCCCGGAATGAGCAGAGTTGCGAACCCCGTCAGACAACAATAACGCGACCCTTCTCCCGCAAGAGCCAGCGCAGAGTTCTCCCGGCTTCAACCCACGTTCTGCAACGACAGTCAATTTGGGTCCCAGTGTGGACGCTCTACGCATCCTCAACCCGCCTGTACCATCTCCCATACCGATGGACGGCTGCGCCACTAACCCTGCGCCCACCGGTCTGGTGCTAGTGTAGGGCCCAGAGGTGCGTTAAGTATCATCCGAAAGAGGAAGGACCTGCGTGCCAAAGCTGAAGTTATGTATGGCATTCAAATCACAGCATATTGCCGGTTTTATGAGTTTGAAAAGTTTCGCTTATAAACATAGAGACACACACGTGCGTGTGTGCGTGCGTGCGTGTTTGTGTGTGTGTGTATGATGGGATTCTTATGAATAAGCGGTTAGAAAGAGCACGTTGCGTCGGTGACGGCAACGTTCTTAAGAAAAAAATGGCGAGGCTCTTTTCTGTTTTCTTTTCGCTTTATGGAACAACACACGAACATAAGGCACAGACCGACAGGCACTAATAATAACAAGGCACTATACAACCTATGAAAAGAAATCACGGCACATAACCAAGTTTGGTCCAAGCGTGATCAAAACAGTCTCACCGGTGAGTGCTTGTACTAACGCGAGAGACGTCTATGGAGAACAGATGTGGGCACGAGAATGCCGTTATTGCAGGAATTAGGCGAAGAGCAGGGCGACGCTCAAGTGTACGCGCCGACGGATCAGGCAGGTAACGAAGACCGCGGCCGATGAAGTCACGCAGTCTTCTGGTCGGACGAGCGGACCAAAGACCACAGCCAAACACTCGGGCCCCCCGTCCGGTGGTGTTACTGGTGGCTGCGGTAGCTTCCCGCTGGCTCCATGCAACAGCCGTCGAAGCTTGAGGCCAAGAGAAGCAGACCGCTCCGACCCTTGACCTCTGCCAGGCACTCGGGACAAACCACGACCGTGATCCTGGCGAACCCTCTCCCCCCAGCTTCCGCTCGCTCGAACACCGCCTTGCCAACCGCGTGGCACTCCACTCCACGCGCACGCCTCTCTGCCTCATGGCCTCGTGTCGCAGCCCATCGTCGTCTTCGTCTTCGTGCAAGTGTTGCCACCGCGCTTCTGCCTGATGATTTCGTCCGCTATGTCCATGTCGCCATTGTGACGACACCATACAACACACTCGTGCACTTCTCCCATGACAGTGTGTGTGCGTGTGTGTGTGTGAGCGTGCGTGCGTGCGTGCGTGCGTAACATAACTTCAGCTCTGGCACGCATGTCCTTCCACTTTCGGATTGTACTTAACGCACCTCTGCGCCCTACACTAGCACCAAACCGATGGGCGCAGGGTTAAGTGGCGCAGCCGTCCATCGGTATGGGAGACGGTACACGCGGGTTCGGGATGCGTACAGCGTCCACACTTAGACCCAAGTTGACTGTCGTTGCAGAACGTGGGTTGAAGCCGGGAGAACTCTGCGCTGGCTCTTGCGGGAGAAGGGTCGCGTTATTGTTCTCCGCCGGGGGTCGCAACTCTGCTCATTCCCGGGAAACCAGAATGGACAGGGTTAAAACCGGTCTGCAATAAGTGGCTGAGCAAATAGACTTCGATGCTGGAAGTGTAGGAATAATATATTTCGAGAAACCATGTTTTCATATGCGAACAGGTGCAGTTCCTCGTGCTTGGCGTGCCATCGTCATCTTCCATCGTTCGAGAAGGTTCACACTGAACCGCTTTACGGCAGGCTCTTAGATCGCTGTTTCATGACATTGTGAGTGCGTTCCCGCACCACCTACTTTTATTTTAAATGCGAATGCATTTCTTAGTCGGGCTATGTCAGGCGGCGTTGGCCGGCGTTGTCCGCGGGGAGGAGGATAGGTTGAGGAGGTGTCCGCGCGCCGGCAGGTGTTATCTCTCCGCTCTCACTCTCTCTCCCATAGCAAAAGCTGCGGGCGCGCGCGCTTATCCTCGCCCCTAGCAAAGTGGAGAGGAGGAGCACGCTCTGGCGCGTGAGGGCGCTCGCATCGCGGGAGCTCAGCGGAGCCACCGCGATAAAAAAAAAAGAAAAAAAAGAAACAGGCGCTGCGCCGTGCTCCCGACCGGACTGCAGAAATTAGGCGCCTTTTCTTTCTTCGAGCCACAACCACCATATATAAATGTAGTGAAGCGCGCGCGAAATGCATTCGCATTTCCTCACGATTCCCCTTCGGGGAGGTGGGGGGCATTTTTTTCTTCGAATTGGGCATATCGGAAGCTTAGCAAGGCTAATACTTGGGTTACCTTTATTGCGCTGCGCAATCGTTCATCAATGTTGTTGACATCTTAAATGTTGTGAATTTCAAGTATATACAGTAGGCTGTGTTCAGATAAGAACGTCGGTGCATGTCCGCCGACCCTCTTTAATTTCGCCGAAAAAAATATATTTTGTTTTCCGAGTCCCCAGGACCACAACACCACTTTTGGTTTCACGAAAAAAAATTTCACCTTCTTTAAAAAAAATTCACAAGTCTCCACTGAGCCGCCACCGCCTCTTTCGGATTTCGCGAAAATCGGATTTCGATGAGACGCTACAAAAACACTATTGTAGCTGTAGGTCCGAAAAATTTTCTCCACATACTAAGAATAGCTTTTGTTGAGAAAAATTATTACTTTGCAGTTTTGATGTTGTTCTGTTAAGAAAAAAAAATCGCGAAATCGACACAAAGCTCAAAAAATGCTCACATTTAAGATTTTTTTCCTCCGCAAGTATAAACGCCAGACTTCCCAAAGTTTTTAAAAACATTTCCATATGTTTGGTAAACAAGTGTGTTGAACCAAATACCTGAGAGTGGCTTCAAACGTTAACCAGAAATGTTCAACTGAGGACATGTCTCTCAAAATGCAATATTTTGAAGATCATTTAAAAAAAAACACCATCTTCGATTTTCTTTAAGCTCTCCAGAATTAAAGCCAAGCACGTGTTCTAACTTAATCTGTAAACACATGTTGCATTATTTTTGTGAGGTCGGAACTACGAAGCACGAAAAGTGGCCAAATTGACGTATAGTGAGTAACCACAACATTGAGCGAGCATGGAGCAATAGTTGCCATTATCGTTATTTTTAGGCCCTGAATATAATCTGTTGTGCTCGAGGGACAACAGCTTGACAGATAAAACCAAAGAGTTGGCTTAAAGTGCAAATTTGTTCATTTGCGTGTGTGCACGCGTCGCAGTTTTGGTCCTGGCGTAAGGACTAACCGGAAGATTTTCAGAAATGTAGTCAAATCGAGCTCTCGGAAGGAACTGTTTATTTACCCCTATTGTATACACAGGGAGTCATAGTCACAAGTCATAGTCAGACAAGTTAGACAGTCACAAACGTCACTGAAGCACTTGTGCGTGTCTTGCTCCTGGTGAAGCAACCTTGTGCACACAACCAATTTCGGCCTCAAGGAGGAGAACTTCGTGAGCTCGATCCCTGTGTCAGGGTTAGCCGCGGTAGACGAAATGTTTCCCGAATGGACTTGGTCATCAGCCGTTTTGAAACGTACTCTTTTTGTCCGTTAGAACTAATTGCAATGAAATCTTTCTTGTTTGGGCTTTGTTGGGTGTAGTTGAGCTCATCGTCAGTATAGTATTTCACTGCTGCCTGTATGTTTTCTGGCTTCAGCTTCGATCTGGTGTAGAGGTTCGGATTTGACCACACCCGGGTGTCTGTATTTTTTGGATTTCCGAATGAGGTGCCGAGTTGCGGATGGAATCATTTCTTGAATTTCTTGATGAGAAAGGTTCACAGGGAGCAATGTCAGGAGGCGGCAGCGTTCATAGTATGATTCGCAGGTATCGAATGTGTGCTTTAGGTTGCGCAGCCACTCGCGACACGTGTTGCAGGTTTCCCCTGAAGGACCAGGTTCCTCTGTAGTGGCGTATGCTATTGTAAGGACAACAGAAATTGTCCTGGAGATAGCGCCCTCGATCTCCGCTATCTTACGCTTGGCGTAAGACACTCGGCATTGTGCTTTCACTTTCGCCGGAATTTTCAGAGTTGTCACGTCGGTTGTCTTAACGAGTAAGTTTAGCTCTTCGACAGCAGTTTGTTCGGGAACAAAATTTGCGTCAGACTGAGATGCATCTGGAGACTCTACGGCGATCTGTTTCAAGCGGTTGAAACAGCTCTGGCACAAAATGTCGGTTTCTCTGATGGATGAGGCTTTTTCTGGCATGCGCTTTCTTAGTAAGGCGACATTAAAATCTTTCACACATCGAAAGTTCCACTTGTAGGCAATCTTCTTCGTATGCCTCTTTCGGTAGTCAGCGCAAAACGCTCGCTCTGAGCTCCACAACGTGGCCATCAATATCAGGGGAGTGTAATACGCGCACGCGTACTCACGTTCGTTCACCAGCAGAGGACTGCCGGGTTGTCGACGACGAACGGAAGTGAAAGCCGACGTTCTCTTATTACTTCGACCTTTCTTAAGTGAGTTGAGCTGTTTCTTTTTTATGTCATTTTTTTAGGGACCGGGTGAGCGCAGTCGTGCTGCAGAAGCGCCGCTTGTGCCGACACGCACCGTCTGCGTTATCACATTACCGATGTGCCATGGGAAGCGATAAATATCCAGCGGTGGATCATCTCCAGCCACCTCCTTTATGAGGCGTACGCAGGCTCACATGCGCGAAAAATTTTGAAAGCGATTACTGCGAAGAGTGCGACTCATTATCGCGGCATGCTCAGTGGCTGGGCCCCGTGTAGAAATTTTTGTGATTTGCGTAAAAAAATGTAGTAATAATTTCCTCTTCAAAACCAACTGTTCCTGTTTTATTCCTGACAATCCGTCAATCCACAGAAGACATTCGCGACCTAAAGATAACGATAATGGCAACTATTGCTCCATGCTCGCTCAATGTTGTGGTTACTCACTATACGTCAATTTGGCCACTTTTCGTGCTTCGTAGTTCCGACCTCACAAAAATAATGCAACATGTTTTTACGGATTAAGTTAGAACACGTGCTTGGCTTTAATTCTGGAGAGTTTAAAGAAAATCGAAGGTGGTGTTTTTTTTAAATGATCTTCAAAATATTGCATTTCGAGAGACATGTCCTCAGTTGAAAATTTCTGGTTAACGTTTGAAGCCACTCTCAGGTATTTCGTTCAGCACACTTGTTCACCAAACATATTGAAATGTTTTTAAAAACTTTGGAAAGTCTGGCGTTTATACTTGCGGAGGAAAAAAATCTTAAATGTGAGCATTATTGAGCTTTGTGTCGATTTCGCAATTTTTTTTCTTACCAGAACAACATCAAAACTGCAAAGTAATAATTTGTTCTCAACAAAAGCTATCCTTAGTATGTGGAGAAAATTGTTCTGACCTACAGCTACAATAGTGTTTTTGTAGCGTCTCATCGAAATCCCATTTTCGCGAAATCCGAAAGAGGCGGTGGCGGCTCAGTGGAGACTTGTGAATTTTTTTTAAAGAAGGTGAAATTTTTTCTCGCGAAACCAAAAGTGGTTTTGGGGTCCTGGGGACTCGGAAAACAAAATATATTTTTTTCGGCGAAATTAAAGGGGGTCGGCGGACATGCACCGACGTTCTTATCTGAACACACCCAGTAAAAAAAATTTACACCCTTAAGGGTGTAATTCGGGTGTTTGCGCTAAAAGCACCCTTATGAACACCCTTATTACACCCTTATTTTCAAAATTTGGGTGTTGGTAAGTAAAACACCCTTGCAACACCCCATTTACACCCCCATCTGAGGGGTGTAGTGAACAAGGCTACAAATGTACGAAATGTTTGGGCAGGTTTTGCTTATATATTAAATATACATAAACCGTCTTGATACCAGCAAGGCCCGTCCTACTAGCTGGATGCTTGCGGTTCTAGTAACGAATCGAAGTAGGTAGTAACGTAATGCAAGCGAAACACAGTGTTCATTCATAAAGCGCGCGAACTACAAAGACGGAAGACACAACAGGAGCGCCGCTTATCCAATAGGATCAGGGCCAATCCTGTTGTATGTGTTCCTCTCGTCTTTGTCGTTTGCGCGCTTTGTGAATACCGAAAACGTGAACTAGGCTGAATCAAAGTAATGTTGCGTACAATGCCCCCCCCCCCCCCTTCCCCCCCTTAAGAGCGATGATCTTAAAGCTGGAGGTAAAACGTCTGCCATCTGCAAAATACCCTCAGCGCAGTTGACATAGCCATAACCTCGACGGCAACGGGCGATCAGCACTCTTAAAAAAGTTAGTAAAAAGCTTGTAACCACGAGCAAATAGTTAGTAACAGCGGCTGTTACTAACTTTCTTGGGCCATTACTAACTTTTTCCTACCTTTTTTACTACCTACGTTAGCAGACTCTTATAGGTTGTAACGATTACTACCTCTTGCGTACACTTACTAACTTGTACCTATTTAACGAACTAATTAAACGAACCTTAGAAGTTATTATAACGAGCTTTTTGCAACCTGTTTACTAGCACGGGGACCCATTCAAATTTGCTGAATCGATATTAGTAAGCTTAGTACCTCGTCTTGGCTCTTGATTATTAGGCCTTGTTGATGATGTATTATGCAAAATAGACATAACATATTGTTTGTCTTAATATGTTTGATTAAAAGTTCTACGCTGTGTTACCTCGCACACCTAATCAAATGGTACGCTATTTAAATATAGGCGCGTACCTTAAATTATTCAGCGTAAAGCCTAGCTGCTCACCGGCACCAGCTGCGTTCTCCAAAGGTAGGGCTATATATACTCCTGGAACCACTTACGAACTAAACATGTTCAGTAGTGTAGTAGTTGTGTGTCTATGCTGTTCTCCTTCATGACATCATATGCATAATTACCGAATAATATATTGTAATGTTCATGCTCGTGAATTTGACCGTTATAAAAATGGGTGACTAATGAGGCGAAATGATCACGGTTACTACTTTTTTTGGGGGTAGTAACCGTTACTACCTGTTTTACTAGTTAGCAACGAGAAAAGTAGTAACGGCTACTTAGTGCGTTTGTAACAGCGAGGGTAGTAACGGTTACTAACCTCCCCGTTACTAACTGCAGTTACTAACAGGGTTGTAACATATGTGACAAGTAGTTAGTAAAGCGAAGTTAGTAAGTACTACAACCTTTTTTTAGGAGTGAGGTCCCTTAAACCTGGACATTGACCTGATGTATTTTGAGCCGGGCACGTGTTATTTAACTACTGTTGCGAATATTGCTCTTCGTGCTACACATTCTTCGTTAAGTGCACCAGAAAAATTTAAAGGAGGGCACCGACTATAAAAAAGAATGCGAAAAAAGATGTTTCGGTTCCCCTGACGGAGCCTTGCTCGCAATGACGGGAGCCTTGTTGACTAGATTGCGAACAAGGTTCTCGTCAGGGGCGCCGAAACGCTTTTTTTCGCTTTTGTTTTTTTATGGCGGGTGCCCTTCTTTTAATTTTATGACGTTACTTCCCGAGCATACGTGCTTCCGTCAAAACCTCAACTTCATTAAGGGCGAGAAGTCAACAGTACTGCACCCTCTTCAGTGGTGGTCTTGTTCGAAGGACTGCAAGCAAAGTACAAATAGGTGTTCTCTTCAAATAGTGTAACTATCCATGCATGCAATGTTGCGTGAGGTCCTGCGCAATATCAAGGCGCTCATGAAATATCACCTTCGTGGCCATGAATGCACAGTCGCGCAGTCTCGACTACAGCAGCTGTGACTGGGCACCATCCGCGTACGCTGGGCCAAGTGTCAGCCATGGGAGGGGGGGTTAGGAGCAAAAGTGCTCCCTGCCCCCAGGCCACACACACCTTGATTTTGCAGCCCTACCACTGCTTGCTTCACGTTTGTGTCTCGTTTAATTCTTATTGCTATAATAAGTTCTGCGTGAAGAAAGCAGTAATAAAAGCGTGCACAGTCGGCGCAGAGCGCTACGAAGCTCGGCGACGAGTGTGGCGAGGATGAAGAAGAGAAGCGGCGCGACAGGAGGACGGCAAGTTGCTAGACTACGGACCCAACGAGGACGTGCCGACCCACAGTTTCGAGCAAATGAAGCCTAGGCTAAGCTACCAAGAATAGCCGAAGACGATGAGTTTTGAGTGAAGGAGGTGGCGTCGCGGGAACGGCACGACAAGGCTCATAGAGACGTTCGACTGCCCATCAAACAAAGGGAATCCGAACCTCGCTTGCGAGTTCTAGAAAATTTCCGTCGCCGAGAAAGAGCGGCTACAGTCGACGCTGAGGGAAGGTTTAGTGGAATCACATTCTCATCGCTATACTACAGCTAATACAGTACTTGGTAAAAGTGACCCTAAAGCTATGCAAAAGCCATTAGCTCCGCTGTTTCACCAGTCTTCACGACGTTAAGCAAGTAAAGCTACGATAAATATTGCTCTTGAATATTACATTCGTGCGCTTTGACATGCAGCCCCTGCAGTCCTTACAGCATCGTCGCAATGCACACTGCGATTCGAATACACTGTTAAAGAAGCATAACGAAATAGGCCGCAGAAATAGAGCCGCGGCGCCGCGGCCGCGCAATCCAACAACGGCTGGAGCAAACGTTCGCCGGCGCCGGCGCGCCGGTTCGTCTCGTCGCCTAGGCAACCTCGGCTGCCCTGATCGCCGCGCGTGCGCAGCGCGCGGGGCTATGTACCACGTGACTCAATGCGCTGGCGAAATAGTCTCCGGTTTTTGTGCGTGTGGTGGTGTGGTCAGTGTGGTGCGCGTCGTTCTCGATTAGTTCAGTTTAGCAGTCGGTGTTTTTTTTAGGTTTGAAATGTGCCTTCGCTCTGTGCTAGTCCTTTGTGTTCTGCCAGTGCTGCTTATTAGGAAGATGCACTGTACTGAAGGGGAGGCCTGCAGCTTCATATCGTGGAACACTCGAAGTGAAACGGTATGTACCGCTCTCATGTTGCTGTGATCAGCGCTTTGTTAACTGCGTGAGCGCGATAATAACGCCGTCAACTGAGTCTTTCTTAACTATATAGTGGACGATAAGTCAGCATTTGTTTACGTAGCGAGCATATTTGTGTGTATTGTTTCATCGGGATGATGGCAAGGTTGTGTGATGTTAAGTGCGGTTAAGCTTTTCTTTCTTTGGAGTTGAAAGCAGAGTGCGCATGCGCGGCTGTGATTCGGCGAGGGATTTGAACAGAGTTGTGGTAGCGGCGCAGCCAAGGTAAATGTAACTGGTAGCGAAGCTTCCATAGAAGCCCATACGTACAGAAAATGGCGGCTCATCAGCTGCTCATGGGGCTTAGCGCCATCTATGAGAGGAGGGAACACTTCCGGTGGAACAAAAAATAAAGAGGATGTGACGTAATGGCCGGTAAGCAAGTGACGTCATTTTGTTGGCACTAGCGCGAAATTTGATCTCAAATTAGTTTTCGTAGGCCCCTGATCGCTAAGGGCTCGCCCTAAGGCCATCGCCGGCGAGTCCACTACTAGTGCGCTTCAAGTCAAGGCCAGCTAAAGTAATATCGACTCATTACTAGGTAGTAGTGTTTAAATGTACTACCATTCAATTCTCCTCGGTTTCACTAGGAAACTTATTCTTGCAACTTTTATTCGGCGTTCGTGGCATCTTCCGCAGATGGATTAAAGCAAGTAGCGGCGTACCTTTCCTATTTGCAGCGTTGCTCATTTGCTTCGCACATACGCAGGTTCTTTAGTGTGCACATTGCTTGTGTTTTTCACTTCTAACAAGAAAATGACGCCTAGTCACGCCAGAATTATGACACTTAAGTTTTATTCAAGGGTCACAATAACTCAATTTTTGTTACACTGCACACAATGACCAGAAAGTGAATAAGCTGGAACAGTGTGCGGACACTACATGCGCTTTGTTTTGCCTTATGCTCCGATAAATTGCCGCTACGTATGCGAATGCAGGTATGCGAACTGTAGCGCGATAGATAACTTAGCGATCTGCTCACCGATAACACGAGTAATAGCAGGCACTGCGTGTTAAAGAAGGAAACCGGGCCACAGGAATATTGACGCATGAAAGTCCAGCGAGCGCAGCCCTCCAAACCATTGCCCTTGTTTCTTATCTGGGCATGGGTCGCCAGCCATGCGTGTGTTGCTACTGCATCCTTGCACAGCCCATCGTTTCCGCAGGTACCGAGGCAAGCACTCGGCGTTAAATGTTATCCACATCATCCCGCTGCCCGTTGGACACTGTACCCAAGACGTTCACCAACGATGAAACGCACGTCACAACTTCGCGCACAGCCCAACTTAAATTTTCAACACAATAATTCAGAGAACGCAAGCAAGTGCAAAACACTAAAACACGTGAGGGGGTGTGTCATCACAGACGAATTTTACGAGCGCGCCTTTCCATGCAGCGCAAGGGCTGCACTGAGTATATAGCTAGTAATGGCGTGCGCAGAGGGCGCTACGAAAAATATTTTTCGCAATAATAAAAAACACTGTCATAAATTCTTTGCCCATTACACCTACTTAATATTGCTTGGGGAAATAAATGTCATTTGTAAAACATAACGATTGCTTCGCCTTTGCATAAAGCTTGGTTTTTCACTATTAGTGTTTGTTCCCTCCAAACATAGTCGCGCTTCAATCGCAGCTCCCATAACTCCCCATGCTGATGTCGCTGGCAACAGCTTCTGAACCGCTTTTCGCCCGAAGTTTCGCGAACCTATTTCGATAGACCTTGGCGCAGCGCCCTTCTCTGTTGGCAGTGGTGTTTGGTGCCCCGCTCGCGATGAACCTCTATTTTGGTTTAATAATAGTTGAGTGGGGATGACGCCTGTTAGCTCTAAGCGTCAACCATGTTTAAGGCGCTTATGCTTGTGGGCATGTTGTTAATTCATGTGCACTTTTTTAGCGCACAAAAGGACCAAGGGCGTGGCGTCCGCGTCGTTCTTTTTCCGTCCCTGTTCGTTTTGTGCGCTAAAACTACCGTGATACTCAGGTTGATGCATGTGGGTGATAACACAGCATATTGCTTCGCGTTAGGTGCGCCTCGCGAAGCTCGCCTACGTGCTAATACATTCCGTTTCGTTAAATTCGTACCGATGTTTTCATTCAACCCGCAACGTAGGTTGCGGGACACTGCCGGCACCCGTGCATGTGGAGCCGTTCGTTGAACTTGACTTGAGTTTGAACGGAGCTTTCGTGTGTGTGTGTGTGTGTGTGTGTGTGTGTGTGTGTGTGTGTGTGTGTGTGTGTGTGTGTGTGTGTGTGTGTGTGTGTGTGTGTGTGTGTGTGTGTGTGTGTGTGTGTGTGTGTGTGTGTGTGTGTGTGTGTGTGTGTGTGTGTGTGTGTGTGTGTGTGTGTGTGTGTGTGTGTGTGTGTGTGTGTGTGTGTGTGTGTGTGTGTGTGTGTGTGTGTGTGTGTGTGTGTGTGTGTGTGTGTGTGTGTGTGTGTGTGTGTGTGTGTGTGTGTGTGTGTGTGTGTGTGTGTGTGTCCGTCCAAATAGCCGTACCTTAACTGTGCAAGCGCTAGTATGAGCATAAGTGCTGGCGTTCGAACAAAATTTATTTTATTCTGTTTGTTTCCACCATGTGTAGCTTTCGTTACATTGTTCTGGTTTTTAAGAGTTATTCACTTCACCCCATTTCGGTGTTTTAACTGCGCTAAGTACTTTTACGTGTAGATATATTATAAAACACAGTTTGTACCACCACCTGCAATCACATTTTCGGATAAAAGCCAAACCTAATAGTTTATCCGATATTGTAAGTTCTCTAGTCATACGTTACAGATGTTAAAGGGATTTGTGCTGTGTCAAGCATATCAATATTTTCTTTGTTGCTCAAAACTCGCGATAATGTTATACATACTGCACGATATGCATGCATGTGTTGCTACTAAAATGTAAGATTATGCAGTGTATTTATCTGAGAACACAACAAATATAGAATGCCTTTTTTCGGGATCTTGGCATTGAAACAATTAAAAAAACTTAAGCAATCTGTTTCACCGAATGATTATTGTGTATTACTTAATTCCAGTCAATAGCTTTCAGGATTCTGGTTATTGGCGATTGTCGGAGAAGCTTAGATACTTTTGCTTACAGCTTACAGCGCCCGTCTTCGTGTCACCTTCCTTCATCCTGTCTTTGCGCTGTTTTGTCAAGTTTAAAGTTTTGTACCAACTAGCCCACCTTTTGCCGCTTCTCCAGTTTACATACTTTATTGTGATGGTATGTGGTTCATGATCGGTGCTTTGTAAGTCTCGGAATATCTGCCTCTTCTTCCCCGCAGAGCCATTAAACAGCCTATGCTGCATTAGTAAGGAGTTCTGCTTTTTTAGCTGACCAGGATCATTGAAAAGAAGGACCATAATTTAGCAGTATGCAATAGTCATTGAGCGAAAGCAATTTCTTACATTATATAATCGTGTCAATGTGAGCCGCGTGAAGAAGACTACTTCAGTTTTATTCGCAAGCAAACACATAATTACACATAACTTAATTTTACATGTTACCTGCACTGGATACATGATGAATGTGAATACCGCAGTGTATGCGCAGTGGTATTGTGCTTTTGTGTAATAAATAAAATATTTATATGGTGCGCATAGCATTGCATTCCCTTTAAGAAACGCATCGTATGAGTACCATAGTATATCTGTAGAAATTCACATTTGCCTATGTGGATGCATACTTATGCATACAGTTCAACTTTCACTTAGACGTGGTCGATGCATAAAGCTAATTAGGCATCATCGCCTAGGAGCTGTATACCTTTATATTGGTGCGCGAGCAGGCTAAAAGGGTAAAGTTCAGATATTCGTCTTTTAACTGAATAGGGCGCGCACACAGTCACGGACACTAGAAGAACAAAACGCACACAACACAGGCGTTGTGTTGCGTGCGTTTTCTTCTTCTAGTGTCCGTGTCTGTGTGCGCGCCCTATTTAGTTAAAAGATGAACCAATACCAACTAGCCCAATTAGCCGTGCTACTTCAGATCAAAGGTATAAAAAGTTCTGCCACAGCACGCTTCTTATTGCATTCTGCCACTGAATATGCTGGCTGTGCACTTCATTTATACCTACACATAACCAAGAAAGCAATTGGTCTTACTGTATGTTACACTCTTTGTGAAATGTTGGTCATTGCTCCTTATGTATTTATTTTAGGCTTCCGGGAACGAATTTACTGTACAGAAAGAACAGCCTGGTCCCACTGCTGTCGAAGGAACCCGTCTCTGTGCAGATGAAGATGGATTGTGGAACCAGCAGTGAAGTGCTGTGGTTTTGTAATGTGCAAGTGTATGAACAATCACATTACGCTAATCTAATCTCAATTACATAACCTTGTCAAACGTTGTGATCGTGTAGTGTCCAAGTTTATACACTGTTACATATAGTGGGCTGTAAGTAAGCCTTCAGCAAGTTTGTAGCCATGTCTTTTCGCAGTGTTTATAGCGCGCACATGCTAGAAATAGTACAGCTCACTCTCTTGTATAGTCATTCTACTTTGTGGTTTTTGACTGGGTGCTTTGTGACTTTTTTGCAGCAGTAATAATAGCTGAGATCATTTGCTGTTCAAATTTTAGCTTAACAAAACTGCCAGTACTTGTCAGTAAAATCAGTGTATCGAATATTGTTTCGGAATTTATTTTTGAGTTTTATGACAAGCTTTTAGTTTTGTAACGATTTCTTTTAAAACAAATAAATACTCATATTTCGTTCAATTGCCAATGATTCTGTTGTCTTTGCTTGGAAAGGGATAATCCTTAAAATTTGTCTGAGCACGCCTATGTAAAATTTCATTCTACTGCTGTGCTGCAGGTCATGTTTCTTTGGTGCGGTCGTGATCATACCGTCCCTATTACATGCATTTCCTGCATATTATCGCATTTAGTATGAACTGTAACGTGCAAACCATAGTCAGATTGCTCACCTGTTTTTGTTGCAGCCACAATCCATTGCTTCTGAGTAGGTGGGAAAAGTTTCATCATTTCAGCAATGTGCACAGTCTTCTACTACACTCATGTACTTTCCCAAAAAAGACATAATATGGAGGCCTGCTGAGCGAAACGACATTCTGAGTCCTTATAATGTTGCACGAGTTGTTATGGAGAATCACTGCTCGTGTATCAGCTACAGCTGTTGGATGGCAGCGCCAAGAAAGTCGACAACAGCCACACTGGTGTGAGCACTGCTGCAGTTTTTGAAACTTTTTATCAAGCCATTTTTTGTCAAGGGATTGCACATTTCTGAATCATCTCCTTAACAGTAGAATTGTTTCTAGGGTGCACCTGAAGAGATTGGATAGACGCTGATGTCTGCAGTGCCCCAAGGGGGGCTGGCTGGGAAGAAGTATATGTGCTTCCCCCTTTTACTGCCACCCTTGCAAGGGTGTTTTTATCTATTACACCCCACTCGAACGGGTGTAGCTTATTGTAACACCCATAGTTTAGGGGTGTTCATAAACACCTATTAAAGTAGGGTGTAATCTTTCCTTACACCCTACGTTTTTAAGGGGTGTTTCTAAACACCCTACGTTTAGGGTGTTTCCGAAACACCCTTAAAGGGTGTTGCCTATGGGACAAAATAAATACACCCTTAAGGGTGTAAAATTTTTACTCTGTAATGTTCAAGTACGACTTCGCTTTGGCGGTGACTGCTGCAATCTCGAAGTCGATGTGCTGTTGCAGCACCGGGTAGAGACAGTTCCATGTGGCGGCCAAGTCGAGGTTCGAGTCGAGGAACACGGCCCCGCAGAGCGCCCTGAATGTGTCCGCCAGAACTTTTGGCGGGACCTTCGTGCGGTCGCCCGGGTAGTCCTGCGCAGAGGTTCCACACCGTGAAGATCATCGCACAGCGAAGCTCTTAGCGCGCGAGTGTGTGCGATTGGTTAGCGTGATCACATGCTGTCGTAAATGCGCAGCTACGTTGGACATAAGCGCGCTTGCAAATTTCGAGCATCATCATAATTTTTTATATGCTACCCCCCTCTGGTCACGTGACCGGAATGACACCCACTACTACTACTACTACTACTACTACTACTACTACTACTACTGCTACTACTAATGCTATAATTACTCATACTACTACAAGGGCTACAACTACTACTGCTACTACGATACTACTACTACTTCTACTACTACTGCCCCTACTACTGCTATAATTACTGTTACTACTACTACGCTACTGTGCCAATGACTAATGGTATTACTACTACTATTACAGCTAATATTACTGCCACAATTACTACTACTACTACTGCTATAATTAATGCTATTACTACACTACTGCTACTACCACTACTTCAACTACTATTACTACTACTACTACTACTACTACTACTGCTATAAATATTGCTATACACTACTACTGCTCTCATTACTGCTTGTATTACTACTACTACTACTACTATAATTACTACTACTACTGCTACTATAATTACTGCTACTACTACTACACTATCTCTACTGCTACTTCTACTACACTACCTCTGCTACTGCTGCTACTATACTACTATTACTACTGCTACTATAATTACTGCTACTACTACTACACTATCTCTACTGCTACTTCTACTACACTACCTCTGCTACTGCTACTACTATACTACTATTACTACTGCTACTACTACTTCTACTACTACTGTCCCTACTACTGCTATAATTACTGTTACTACTACTACGCTACTGTGCCAATGACTAATGCTATTACTACTACTATTACAGCTAATATTACTGCCACAATTACTACTACTACTACTGCTATAATTAGTGCTATTACTACACTACTGCTACTACCACTACTTCAACTATTACTACTACTACTACTACTACTACTGCTATAAATATTGCTATACACTACTACTGCTCTCATTACTGCTTGTATTACTACTACTACTTCTATAATTACTACTACTACTGCTACTATAATTACTGCTACTACTACTACACTATCTCTACTGCTACTTCTACTACACTACCTCTGCTACTGCTACTACTGTACTACTATTACTACTGCTACTACAACTGCTTTTGCTACTGCTACTACTAATTCCACAACTACTACGAGTATTACTATGCTAATACTGCTGCTTCTACCGCTACTACTACTACAACTATAACAACGGCTGTAAAGGAGCCTGACGATGAGGCGGCTAATCCAACACCTTATATCAATGCAATCAACTGAGAAGAAAAAGACGACGGCTTTAGCTTTCCAATCGTCTTAGGCGAATGCATGAGGAGCGCTGTGAGTTTTTAAAGGCGAAGCATGTCTCCGCGAGCCAAAGGCACTGCCCGTTTCTTTCTACGTATCTCTCTCGCCGCCTACCATCTGGGCACTCTAATGGTCGTGTCCTGTACCAAACACCTATCAAATGTTAAATGGGAGGGCATTAGCATATGACGAACACGATGAACAGGTCGTCACAATGAATAACGTGAGATATTTGTAGCGTAAGTCGTCAAACTCTTTTCCTTCACTCGCTAGTGGAACTTAGCCGCCTACCACGGCCTCTGGAATGCAGGTATGATCCACAGGTGATTCACAGTTTGCATCAACCCAGATACGGCGATAAGAGAGCCCCCCCCCCCCCCCCCCCCCCAAAAAAAAAAAAAAAAGAAACTCGGCACGTGGTAATCAATGACGTGGGAAGCACTCTTAACGTGACGAGACATATAGATGTAGTGCTCAGTAAACATATGTAGAAATTTCATACGCATTCACGCATCTAGAAAACATGCAAAGGAGAGAACTGGTGGTTCATAGTTGCGTAACGACGCTTCCGCTAACGTTCGCATTACCTGCATCAGCAATGGTAGGTCGATATGTTGTTATTGTATTAATCCGTGACGTTGATTACCCGAAGCGTATTTCTGACGCGTATGCTGAATTCTTTTTGGCTTCGAGGGAAGCGTTACGAGGTGGATCGTCGTTAAGTGCACTAGTGTGCATATTGTGGGCTTACCAGGAAGGTCTATACTACAGTGGCGTCTACTCGAGACTACGCTGGGTAATTTATGGTCTGACATAACGTCAGCACTCACGTTAGAGCACAGACGTCAGTATTATCGAAACGAAGTGCGCTTTACGGTGTGACGATCTGAACATCACACGCAACTTTTTGTTAGCGTAAGTTCCCGGGGTCGAGCAACGCTTGAATATAGCTTGCTGAATCATATAGGAATACAAATGTATTGTTTATTAGACTGCTATAAAATGGGAGTCAATATTGGAACCACAATTGACGTTAACCCTGCATGATGTCTGTGTCATAGGTTTTCATCTGTAATTTCTATCGCTTTGTTATAAAATTAGATAGCCAGTACTGCAGCCACAATTGAAGTTGCACCGACCTTCTGCCTTCAATGTCTGTCCTGTCCGTTCCGGGGTAGATATAAACTGTCAAACACCCGTGGCGCATACCCGCATATCACGGCTCGTGGTATACGGTTATGTGCCACTCGAATCGGGAGGATAGGGTTTGACGACGGAAGCGGCAGGATTTTCACGTTATCCAGGTCGTGATCAGACAGTCATATTCCTCAAGCTCTCTTACCCTCCCATACGCATTTTGGTCTACACAAAGTTAAAAAGGCATTCACGAGAGCACCCAGACGAAGGCGGCTAGATAGATACTTAGATAGAAACGCTCAAAGTGTGCGCAGTTCGCTAAGAAACGCTTCGTATTTAAAATCTTCACGCTAAGGCGTTATGGAGCTTGTGTCGCAAAAAGTAAGGGGCTAGGCGTCGGCAGGGTTGTCGGTGAAGGAAAAACGAGAGTAAAGGAAAGATTTAAAATCACGGTTACAGCCGAAATCGAATCCAGGCATTCCTCAGGCCACTCAAGTATTCTACTCCACAGCAACACCAGTGCTTGAAACTGCTCACGAAAAAGACCCTTGTAATGGCGTCGTATCGCAGCAGCGTCACCTGTGGTTGCGGTGTTCGCTATCGACTTTTACAAAAAGAGTAATGAAAATTACATATTAACTCCTGGACTCGCCAAGCTACGGTCAACCATGGCTCAACCCGGAGGACTACGGCGAAAACCCCTTTTGACGACATGCACATCATCGCACCGTAGCGTGCTGTTGATTTCGATAATACTGACATCTGGGATCTAACGCTAGTACCGGCGGTATGGCGGGAGTGAAAGTACGCCCTTGCTTAGTAAGCCATCAATCAGTCCCGTAGGCAGAGGTGTGAGGAGTGTCCTTAGGAGATGCCCCCCCCCCCCCCCCCCCCGAATTGTTCTTTCTTCAAATCAGTCCTCAAAATAGCTGCTTTGTTCAAACAGTGAAGGCCTTAAGTAAGTGGTCCCACCGCAACCCCACTCCATTCGAAATTATTCCTCGCATATATGGACCTGTCCACGGTATACCCATAACTATTCAGCGCACAAATAAGCAGGTCCAACTCGGAACGCTTTACTTGAAGGGAAAAAAAAAAGAGAGAAAAACAATGCGGTATAGGCCACTTCTCGCATGACATCGACTCCCAGCATGAGTAGGATCTGCCGAATTTTGTGTTGTTTCCGTGTTTTCACGCGCCTTACTTTTTCGCACGAATAATCGCTACTTGTTAATGCTCGTTCGCTACCTACCGCGTTGTCGATGCTTCGAACGTAGTTGACGACGTCGTCGTTCAGTCTTGCGGATCCCGTGCGCAGGAGCCGGTACCACCCGTGGCGGACGACGGCGAGGGCGAGCGAGTGGTTCGAAACGACGTGCGATGTCGCATCGTGGATGGAACGTGGACACAACGGGTCCGTGCACCCGTACAGCTTGCCAGCAATGAGGTACTTGATCCAGGACTCACCGAGCAGGTTGGTGGGATCCATGCCTTCCGGAACTATGCGCAGGGACTCAGGCAGTGAGCTGTGGGTGAACGCCATCACAAGGAAACCCTGCAAGCATATATATTTTTGTGAGAAGCTTTATGCCTGCAGCAGAAGCGTAGCCAGAATTTTTTCAAGTGGGGAGGGTGGGGGGAGGAGGTTGCAACCATACTTTACGTATATTTGTGCGTGCGTTTGCATGTGTGCGTGTATATAAACCCACGGAAAATTTAAAATATAGCGAAGGGGGAGAGAAACCTTCCACGTCGCCTTCCCTCGCTACGCCAGTGGCTTGCAGGAACTGTGCAAAGGGCCGTCACAAGCTCCGAACAGTGACGTCATAGCATCTGTATTGCAGCGGATGCTTACCGTACGTGTGTACTTCTGGGACTAGGGCGTCCTAGACACTACGCACCACAGACAAGACCGTAATTTTAAGGAGAAATAGGCCCTGGTCACGTGATAGGTGAGCGTATACTATAGACCAGAGCACGCCTATCTCGCACCCAGGCGCCTAGGCTCCCGGCGAAATACTCTCGCACCCAGAAGCCACTTTGTTCTGGACTGCCAAGGCGTGTATCTAAACACAGCAAGCGGCAGCTCTGGGACTTTAAAATGCGAAATAGCGCCTCTTATCGCTGCTCCCGCTTACAAGAAGTATTCTGGGAACCACTGCGCCGTCTTTTGATGCGAAAACAAGCAGCGCAAGAGGAAGAGATTACTCAGCACTGTCTGTGACTATCATAACACAACGCGGGATTCGTGTGGGTGCAGTGTTTTCAGTGGTTATCAGGATTGCACATGTTTCCATCCACAACGAACAACGCCGAGCTTCGCCGCCAGTGGATAATTGCAATGAACAGGCAGGAACTATACGAGCCTAGTAAAAGGGCATGAGTAAGTACACTTACTGCGTGTATTGAAGCGTGGCGCCAACTATTTCGTTTTACAGAAGTAATTTTGCGTGACACGCAGGTATTTTCCGATCACTCTCTGGACAACAAGCTCCGAGCTGACCCCCGTGCCACTGCTGCAAAGCGTGCACCAATTATTACGCGATCTACGTTTAAATGCCGAGTTCTCACAAGAGTGCGGGTGCAACCTGCAGTATGCGGCACCAAATCATTGCTGTATTCTTTCGCAGAACGCATGCCAATAATAGGAGACATTATGATTCACGTGTGCATGAACACGCCGCGCACGTTTAGTACAAATGTAACGGCGCAGAGACCTGATGAAGTTGCTTCCGCAGTCTGCACTGCACGTGCTGTAGACATTCTGGACTGTCGAGGAAGGTCTTCTCGGCGTTTCACGAGAAAACAGCACACAATTTCGAGAAGAATTAAAACCGCGAAATATGCTTACCGCCGGACTCGGGTTGGGAAGTTTCGCGTTTGATTTGCGGAGCGTCTGCTCGCGTGGCAGTTCGAGATGTTGCTTCGCCGCACTTGCGACAGATGGCGCGACGCGCAGTCTTATGGCGGCACGCACAGAACTCTTTGTGTTCTGGTGTATAGGTCGGCTCACTTTGGTTGCGTCTGCTACGGTACCTACTCCTTACCCAGGGGGCACCGCGTACTGGTGGGTAGGCATAGGCGTGCGCAGAGTTCCCTTTCAGGGGGGGGGGGGTGAAAGTTCGTCGCAGCGCCCCCCCCTCCTCATTAAGTCAATGTATGGGGCGGACATTGCGTCCCCCCCTCCCTATTAAATCAGTGTACGAGGCAGACTTTGCGCCTCCCCTTCTTGGGTGACTAAGGGGGGCGGCCGCCCCCCTCTGCCCCCCTCGTGCGCACGCCTATGTGGGTAGGGGCGGAGTCGCAGGAGGTCGACACGCCGAGGCAGTCTGAATCGCGTGATGCTCGATGCTCCTATCTTTTCATTTCCTCCACGTGTTAAGGCGCATGTAGTACAGGGATCTCAAGCTCGCCTCAGCTAGCGGGCTGCAGTCACGAAATTTAGGCCTCCCGATGGGCCGCCGGCCTCCGTTATCGTCAAATGCCTGCGTGGCCATAACCATAACCAAGTGAAGGCATCCCAACACCACAAAAGCTTTTTCAAACGTTACTGTGGGGTTGTCCAGCCTCATTGTTGCCTCTCAGCCTACGCATTGTTAACGAGACGCCTGTCGTGCGGGGGGACGCTTTGTCACTGGAAAGGAGGAGCTGTACCCGCACTGCGCCGGAGTATTTGCGGAGCATCCACGGAGCATAAGTGATGCGCCGGAGCACTTACGGAGCATCTACCGGATAAAATCAGAGAACTCGTCCCGCTTCCCCTCCGTCCATCGCCCACCGAAGTAAAAGAGTGGAAAACGAATGTATATGCTCCGGAAGCATTCCGGTTTGAGTGAGGCTACCGGAGCTGACAGGGAGCATCATCCCCCGAAACCCCGCGGCTGGGTATATTTTCGTTTACAGTGTGCTCTCTTATCAATTAAGGGACAGGTCCGAGTGATTAAAAGTATAAAGCAGATTGTGCCCCCCCCCCCCAACCCTCCCCCCCCACCCGCATTTCACTTGCGCACGCCCATGGCCAAGCCAGAACCCGTTGATGCCAGGCTTACCTTGTCGCGAAAGACGTACCCGATGCGCTGCTCTACCTCCTCGTACTGCCTGGCCGCCTGCAGCAGCTCCGGGTCGAGCGTATCCCAGTGCTCCCGTGGCACTGGCTCAGTCCATTCGAAGAAGCCGGGAGACACCTTGGACGTTGCCATCGGGCAGGAATCGAAGGGTGTGCAACGCGTGTCGCTGAGTACCGAATGGACGGCTGCGCGAGAACCGAGCGCGAATGGCTGACGACGATGAAGTGGACACGAGACGCGGAAACAGATAGGGTTTAAGAAATTATTCTCAAAATATTCTTTCCTTTGGGGTGTCTTCTCTGGGTCACAGCAACAGGAACGTCTTCTTAGCCGCATGAGAACTTCTCGGGGAGACATGAAGAACTTACTGCCCATCAAAATTTGGGGATTCGGAATTGCTCACAATAGTCAGATGTTTTCCATATTATTTTATTTTATTCAAAATTATTGCTATACCGATTAGTTATTCTTCAATTTCTCTTTATGCCCTATGCGAGCGATTCCTTCCTCAATCTTCGTCTGAATTAAAAAAAAGTCACAGTTTCGCCACTAGGGCGAAGCAATGAATGCGATAGCAAGAAATTAGTTTGTCACACGAAGAACGACAAGCAGCTCGATACTTGCAACGCGCCGCCGCAGCACAAAGGAGGACGCTCGAAAAGGACGCATAGGTATACACAGGACAAGCGTGAACTAACAACTGTCGCAGTTGTTACGTATTTGTATTTGAGCGACGCGCTGTAAGTGTCCACAAATGCAGAAGCCGACACTGTTGTTGCTGTTGCCTCTGACATGGCTCATACCCACTCAGGGGGGATTGGCCAAGGATTGATTAT
>JALIZH010023963.1:0-16402 GCA_030522465.1 Rhipicephalus appendiculatus | reverse complement strand
TGAGAACTCTGATGTCGGTAATTTCACCATCATATGCTTATTAATAGAGCGCAAAATCAAGTTCAATGTTTACTTTTTGAATTTCCGCCGAAATCTCCGGACGTGACGTCACTGACTTCAAAGTTTTGTTGCCATTGGCACAACAAAATTTGCTGACACTTGGTGTGTTCAGTCTATGGCGCCCTCAGAGGGCAATGTACGACATTTTTAGCGATTAGGACCTACGTATGCCCTAGCAGGTGCCGTCAAAATAATTACACCATCTCCCGCTAAAGGGAACCATGTGTAGATGTGAAGCAATGGGCGCTAACGCTTACACTGGCGGTGGCGTTGACGCTGGCGCTGTCGCAGCGTTGCGCAGGAGAGAAAACTGAGGAGGCGCAAAGCACGCAGTGATGGAGCGGTGTTTCCTACTGGAACATGCCAATCGCTGCTAATGGGCAATGAGAGACAGAAGACTCCGACTGGACACAGAGACCCGCAGTCCGCTTTTAGTTAACGCTCACGCTGCGAATTTTTATTGTCCAACAACGCACAGGAGAAATCTCCCACCGGCACCACCTTGGAGGTCAAGATCCATTGCCATATATACGGGATGGACAATGAACGGTTGTGCAGCGCGAGCAGTCGGTTTTTTCAACCAAGAAACTCGCTAGCAGACGCTGCCTGCGTCGGCGTCGCTAGGCGAGAGAGGGGGGGGTAGCGTAGGAGAGGAGAGAGGGGGGCGACGCGCATGCGCAGTGGGGGGTGTGGACGCTGTGGGCAGGGATGCCTAGAGGAGAGAGGGGGGGAGCGTATTAGAGGAGAGAGAGGGGGGACGCGCATGCGCAGTGGGAGCACGGGGAGGGATGCCTAGAGGAGAGAGGGGGAGCGTAGGAGGGGAGAGAGGAGGGGAGGCGCATGCGCAGTGAGGGTGTGGTTGCCGCGGGGAGGGATGCCTAGAGGAGAGAGAGGGAGAGAGGAGGTTTTTTTATTTTTTATTTTTTTTTTTTGAAAGGTTTGCGCATGCGCAGTAAGGTTGGTCACGCCGGCACACCACCACCACCACCACCACCACCACCGGATTAAGCTTCGCCATAAGATGCTTCACATCTAATATGTGACGTCACAGCGAATGGTGCGGAAATTTCAAGGTGGGGCCGCCATACACATTTTCCTTCTACGCGTTTTCTCGCTTACTAAGCGTCTTCTCCCAGTAAGCGTGATCTTTTTGGTTGTGTCACAGAGTTTACTAATACCAGAAAAATCGTTTTGCTCTTTAGCGTACCTTTAAGGGGTGTTTTTCGTCCAGCTTAATTCATTTCTATTAAGGCCGTAATTACTAAACGTCCATTAAAAACAACAGATACCGTCCCTCATGCTTTCCTTGGCTAAATTATCTGTCTGAAGAAACCGAAGTTGCAGCGAGTCAGGTTTGAAACCTTAGTATCAGCCTCGCCTTTTGTCTTCTTTGTTTATTCAAGATTCTAGACACCCATTCGTAGCAACAATGTAGACAACATACTTTACCCAAGAACTACATTGCAGCTGTGTTGACATTCGCACTACGTTCCCCAAGCTTTATGTTTACGAAAAAAAAACAATAAGAAAAAAAACACAAGGCACCATAAACATGCCTTTTATAGTGACAATCTTTCCGATTCTAACTTTTGCGGAAACACCACTCGGGCCGCACTAATTCGTTGTCTTTCTTTTTCGTTAAGCCCATTTTTACGCCGTCAAGAACTACCACTTCTGGCTTTGCGTTCTGCATGTACAAGCAAAAAGCGATTGCATAAAACGACTCTGCGACGCACCATCGCTGCGTTGGTACGCGAAAGTATGCGTACGCGTGCGAAAAAAGAAAGCTGAATGTAAACGCTACGTTAACAACAAGAAAGCTCCGTATCCCCCTTATGCCATCGTACACTGTCTGAGGTTGCACGCAATTTTTAATACATTTTGATTTAATACATTTTGAATACTACAGAGACGAAACCTACAATGGAGTGTTCTCTCAAATATCTGTAAGCACCGTCAACATGGCTTGTTTTCTTTCGACCTTAAAGTTATATTGGCTACTTCTACTTCCAGTACATGTGCGTGCGTGCATGTGTCTATAAGTGTTTTTGTGTCCCGCGAAAGCTTGAAGGGTAAACCGCGCGTGACAGCTAGTGAAGACGTGCATTATTCATACAAAATTCTTCGCAAAATTTCTTGATGTTCAAGATGAAAAGTTCGCTCACATTTTCTATATTGTATTAATTAAATTTCACTTTGGCACATACTACGCTAGCCCGTCACATTTTCCCATACGACGAGCAAAGCCACAAAGCGATACCAGTAGTTTGGTTCGTGTCTCTGCTCTCAACTCTTAAAGTAATACCACTGTTAATACGAGTGGTTCTTTCGAGACTGTGCTGACAATATCCTTTGCTTCGCTTCCTGTGCTGTGCACTAATGCTATCGTGTATTAAGGCGAACGCCTTTAATGTCTCATGCTCAAGTCCATCCATCCGTTCGTCCGTCCATCCTAGCCCTGGTACGGTGCCAGGTGGCCGCCGGGGCACGCAAACGAACGCCGGTCGCGTCGGACTCTACAGCGCTCGCGCTTTGCTTGCGTAGCGTCGCTGTGCCCAGCGTTTCCAATCATGCAAGAAGGGAGACGCGCGCATCGCGTTCCATTCTGACCGTCCCGTCTCAATGGACACAGGCGTTCGCGGAACACACTTTGGAATTTACAAAGTGTCCGTCGATTGAAGCGCTGGAACGTGGATGGTGTCTGCAGCATGCGCAAAGCGCGAGAAAATACGAACGCATGCAAACGGAGGCAGATTAGTCTCGCGTCTCGCTGCGATTCGCGGTAAAAAAATTAAAAAAAGAAAACACACACACATTCCGTTTGTGTGCCCTCCCACTGAGACTATAAAAGAAAAAAAGACATGGCATAGTCAATCGAATGGCCACACGCTTTCGCCGAACACACTTTAGAATATTCAATTTTTTATTTTCTGTTTTTTCTGCGATTGTGCTATGCAAGGCGGAAGACTAAAAAGTTTTATCTTCAACAACAACATGACAGTTGCTGGTGCCATGTAAATGGAGCTGGATTATCATCTACGGAAATAAATATATTGCCAAGATCAAATCCTATTCGTCACGAAAGCTTAAACGAGACACGATTGAAAAACAATTCCCGCAGGCATGAACGCGCAGGCGTACGAGTTTAAGCTCAAGACACTAAGGAAAAATACTAATACTTACTAACATGAAGGTTGTAAGCGCTTGTCTTAGATTAACTATCTATGCAACACCTGAAAGGGGCCCTGCAACACTTTTTGAGCATGGTCAGAAAACGCTGCTGATTGGTAGTTGAGGCTCCCGAGAACATGTGAGCCAAATATTATAGCGCAGCGCGCGGCCTGGAATTTACAATAAATTCTCAGTCAGCTGAAAATCGCTTTCTCTTCTCTCAACAAATGACGCTACAGCTCAAAAATCACTGCGTCATGGCCCAAGTATCAGCCATTGGCTGATTTGAGCATGGAGCGTGCGGTCGTTACAGGGGCCGCCGCAAAGTCCGCGACTTATCCCCGCATGCATGCGATCGTACTGAAAAGTCGCGTATTCGAAGAAAAAAAAAAAAGAAAAAGTGCTCAAAGTCACGAGGCGCGCATGACGTATTTTCTTCTTTCGAGCCATCCCTCCCTGCTTAGCTTCCAGTGCTTTCGTCGGGACGAGAGAAGAGAGAATGCAATTGCAGCGTGTGACAAATCTTTGTAACTCCACTCGTAGTGGACGGACTCTAAAAATTTTTGCAGCGGTGAATTCTTGAGGCGATAAGCTCCTTTAGTGAATCCATTCCATGGCTACATGGAAAAGTGTTGCAGGGCCCCTTGAAGGTTGTAACAACCCATTTAGTTACTTTGCTACCATGACACTTACTACTTACATTTACTACGTACAGGGAATAAGTAATACAAGTGTGGTAACTTTTCTATTCTCAAAAGGTCGAACAGAAAGTGAGAGTGCATGGTGTTTTCTCTTTATGTGATCGTATAAGACACACCACAATGACATCTTCAGTTACCAATGCATACGCAGAGGCATGAACGAACAATAAACGAGAACACGCACAAATCTACACAGGCACAAAATATTAACTCTACGGTTCTATATTTATCAGTTATATGTAGAAGCTATAGCAGCGTCTACGCGACGCACACTCTTAATAACGACCTGAAGTAAACATATAGCCCTACCTTGGGGTAGCACACGATTGTACAGGCCAGCTAAGCGCGAACTCAGACTTACATTTGATGTTTTGGACCTGGATCTTTACTACTTGCCACATATGTGTGCCATGATATAGCATAAAACTGTGCTAGCCACCCAATTGGGAAAATCACAGTCTGGCGAAATCGTTCGTAGCACTGTCACAAGTACAGCATAACATACCGCAGCCGGTAGAAGCTGTAAAAATTATTAAAGTGTCACGTACTCACATAGAAACCCCTGCTAACGCTGACCCGATAAGCAGTAAGGACAATATTTGCTACCTCTAAAGGAGAAAACGTTAGCGAAATGTACTAACCGGATCAAAGGGGTAGTAAATGTTGCAGTTACTACCTTTTTAGGTAGTACCTTTTTTTTTAAGAGTATAGCGGTGAAAAGCCTTGCACCCTTACCTGACATCAATTTCACCTTTTGCTGTACTGAAGTTCAGGCGTGCGATAAGAAACGCCGGTCATGCATATTTTAAGCACTCGTCCTCTCTGCACTCACAGAAGTAACCCGTCTCCCCATTAGACTAGGCCTGAGTCTGCACTTTTCGTCTTCCTCTTCAAATGCTGAGGGAAGCAATTCCACATTTTACATCCTGATGACGCTCGTGCTTGCGATTGCGATTCCATTTGGGTGACTTCGTTCATTAGGAAGCTTTAGTTTTAACAAGCGTTGAGATCAATAAAATCTTGGTGAAAAGAATTTATTTCGGCGAAAATAAAGATGATGCAGAGGATTAAATTTCGGGCGTCATTTATGAGCTGGTGATCCTACGGGCCATCAACACCGGGATTTCCGCAATTCACCAATCAATTAACCAAAGTAAACACCATCAGCGGCTCTTGGCCCAAGTGTAAGACTCGTTACAGCGCATCTCAAATGGGTCAAACCTATACAGCCGAGCCACTGGCTCCTTTCTGGAACTGAGCGTACACGAGATCAAGAAAATGTACGAGCGAAGACCGACGGAGAGCCTTTAATGATGGCACCGTGCTTTTGCTAGCTTTAGGAACGTCGAAATGGCTAGCAGTTTGTGAACTTGTGCATGTAATTGTATGATTACCTCTCACTCTCAATGGTATGCACAGCACTACGCCAGAGTATGTATCTATAACATCGTAATGAATATCGCGACCACTCCAACGCCATTCATCTTGATCACTGCCATCAGCAACAAAAGACCGCACCCAAAGTAAACGTGCGCTTTCCTGATTAATCAGACAGCCTTAGAAGCCACATCGAACGGGAAAATCGACCGTCGGCGTCAGTGGCAACACGAATGATGCAAAGTCATTCCGTGATGACGCTAACATACGACATCACATTGACGGCACACAGAGTGACGTCACATTATGAGGTTATGACATCAGATCGCCGCTTGGTCATTATTGGGCCGATCGAGGAGGCAGTGCACAACCAGTTGAATTGGAGAAAAAGTCGCAATGCCTCCGACTCTGCAGGCAGACAAAACTACGTTAGGTTCAGACAGCCTCGAAAGGGGCCGGGTGGGGTCTATATATTGGGGCTGTCTATACATTGCCTGAGAAGAAAAAGAAGATGGCTTTCTTCTTCGAGTGATTTTAGGAGAATAGACGAGGGTTCTTGTGAGTTTCTTCTTCTTGTCTATTGTCTATAACTAACCAGCGAGTAAAACAAAAAAAAAACCCATTTTCTGCAAGAAAGTACGACAAAAATATGAATTTCGGCTTTTTTTTTTCTTTTGCTAGCCTTTCATCCGCTCCACGTTGCCCTTGTTCGAGGAACAACAGCTCTTCAGAATCTTCAATAAGTCATCCCATATTACGCTTGCGAAATTCGAATTCTTGCATACCAAGTGCCTTCTGGCTAACTGCGTTTTCTTCAATTCTCTTTCTCTTAAGTGGAGGGGAGGATAGAGATGGCAATATTTAAGGATCTTTTTTCGACCGTGAAGCCTGCTGCTTTAACAAAAAAAAAATCATTTTTCTTGCTGATTGTAGTATCCAGCCTTTCACTCTGATCAATAACGTTGCTGAGTGAAGACCGGAAGACATCGGCATGCTTAAAAACCCGTGGTGACTTCGCAACCGTTCTTCCTTCCATTGATAGTCTTTTTCCGAAGCTTTATTGACGACATAAAAGTTTTTGCGCTGGCTTCTTCGGCTCTGTTATTGTGATCTTGATTTATGACAAATAACTTGCCTGACTTCTCCGCTCCCAATGAATTGCGGTTGTTTGACATTAACCATTCAATGGTGCTTCTTGGGTTTTGCAGGCTTCGGTTGCTCGACATTAATAGGGTTGCTGAATATATTGTCTCTTACGGTTCAAAACAGGAAAAGGATGGATGGCAAGAAAGTGGGGTGGGGCGTTGTGGTATTCAATAGGTATTTACTCAAGTCATGAAATAGACAGCATTACCTAGCATCTATATACGCCCAAAACTTTGCACTATAACATTACTGAAAAGCGGCGTCGCAAGCGTTACGCCGTTGAATAACCGAAGACCCCAAGGATCACGCGTAACTTTTGTTGTCTCACATCTTGCTTCATGTGCCCTTCTGTTTCAGTTACAAGAATGTTCCCCACTGCGGCAGCCCCTTAATTATAGCGAAGCTCTCGCATGTAAAATACCCGCAGTTATTATCGTCATTGTCTTATACTATATTCGACGTATATTTTCGCTGTTCTCTAGTGTCTGCGGCGGTGCATACACGAATAACATCGGTTGCAGTCAGTGGGTACATGAATAACGTGGATGAGGGTGTGGAGAGTGCACTCATTACGTAGACCATATATGATTCATGGCGTCACCTGTAAGTCAGGTTCATCACAAGCAGTTGGTCATACAGTGATGTCCTCCTGCGCCAACTTTTTTATATACCAAGTAAACAAGGTGACTACGAGAGCAACGAGATGTAGGAGGCTACACAGTTGCGGTCAAAGTACGTTTGATTCACAAAGAAACAATTCACGTTTAACATTTTGTCGAGTCCCATGGTGGCACGTATGGTAGGATTGACCTTCAGTAATTCCACATATATAAAGATTGCAAATATATTTATCCGAAGTATATGTGATACATTGCATATGAGATCTACAGATGTAGTAGGAGGCCTCAAAGTAGCGAGACTGTGAGATTGTAATCCCGTAAACTTGTGATCTCACAAACTCGTAATTTTTTCATGCGCCAATATCTCCGCATTGAAAATTTTCAAGAGATACGTCTTAGCTTGTTTCATTCGTTTCGTTACTTTATTGTACGTAACTCAACCACATGAGATAACCTCTGTGGCCACAGGCGGCCACAGAAGTTCTCTATTGTCGTAGGCCCCAGTGATAACAGCAAATGATTCATGGGTGCATATTCACGCTTAAGGCCGAAGATGGTCGAAGACGAGAAGATGGCGTGACATAAAAAGCCGGGCTGGGCTCCTCGGAGCCCCCCAGTCTGTACTTTTAAACTCCTCGGACTGTCATGCGAACGCGACTACTGACTATCATTTAATTTATAATAGGCAGGAAGTTAACAATTAACACAAGTATACTCTGAAATTTACGTACTGGACTTCAATGCAGAATGAGGCTGTCGAACTTGACATCAACCGACCACTATAAGGGTTATCCGTGGCATTCCGTACGCACTACCAACTCGTACGAAGGAGGCTTCGAGCAAAAAGCAGGGGAAGCAGGAGAAGTAAAACAAAAATACTCAAGGCTGAATTCACAGGTGGGTGTAAGTCTACGGAATGTGCGCGCATTACGCCTCCTCTCCCTTCGTGGTCTAGGAATGGAATGAGGACCCGGGTCGATGAGTGTCTCGCTGAAGTAGGCCTCGATATTCGAAGACAACAAAAGGCCAGAGGTGCTACTGGGATGGAAAAGGGTTATATGTATAGGGACACGGGTCTTCTATATTAAATTTTTTCATCTCTGCTGGCTTACGGAGATAGCCGCACTCGGTGAAGTCTGAGGTCACAGAGGCATTGTTATACATGCACAAGCCGCAACGAAGCTATTGTATTCCTTTTCGCCTTTTGATATTTGTGGGAAGCGTACGAGTGGGTTGCCGGTCTAGACATGCACGCCGGCTATTCCTGCATAGTTGCCGTCGAGGCGATTCACAGCACTCGCAGTTTCAGTATGTACATCTTTGTTTTTACTGCGGAGCTATTAAGCTTTTCAATCGTGCAGAAATTATGTGCCGTAGGGATCGTGCAAGGCGCTTCACCGAGTACAAACAATTATGGGCACTATATGAATGCGTTGCTGGTAGGAAAGGGAAGGGAGGGTTAGGAGGAGCGATGTGAGGGAGAGTAGGAGGGCGAGAGGATGAGCATAGCATAGCCTTGTATAGTGTAGGATGGGGAGCACCACCAGCTTCACTGTTTCCTCAGTATTCACACGACTAGTGCGTAGCTGCCCCAATATTTTTTATCTTTTGTGAAAATGCGTAAGCCTTATTTGAGTGATTGATCCATCCTGTTAAAAGCAAAGCAGTTTAGCAAATCGTTCCTTGTGCGTCAATCGTAGAAAACTATCATCATCTTAACTGGGCATGTGCCACTGTGCTGCCTATCGGAAAATTATCATCGTCATCTACCAGTGTGTGCCACAGAAATTGGGTAAATCGCAGTACTCACCACTGGTCAACTAAAAATGAGGAAGGCAACAGTTAGCACGACAAATGGCTGCGAAGACCCCGAGTATGTACGAGAGAATACTAGGGAAAGGGAAAGGCAACGGCAGCTGCGAGCAGACCCGAAGCGATGGAAGGCCTACGCCAACGAAGACGTGCCCGTAGATCTATCAGAAGAGGAACGCCCTCTTCAAGCTTGCATATTTTCCTGAATTTCTTCTTTACATATGCATAATATGATGTAGGATGAAGCGTTTACATATCAAATGGGGATGTTTCGGTAGTATCGCCTGCTGTAGTAACGTTCTTCAGAAGCTGGCTATTTCATGTCATAACAAAACCAATACACGAAGCACGAAAGCATTGTAAGTGGTAAGCTTTTGAACGAGCGGTTGTGCGGCCTTGTAAGAGCACTTACCAAGACAGAAAAATGTTCCCGGGTCTACTTAACTACTAAAGTGCGCGTCTTTGGCAAACGTGATTTAGCAGAGACAGCCAACATTCAAAATCGAAGACAGCGAAGTCTTATGTTCTTTAACACTTCCGCCACCTAACACTACAGCTATAGATCTACTTCGAGACGCGAAAGAAGTCCCAAGAATTGCTACGCACCGGACACTTCTTTCCTGAGACGGGAAGTCGGTACAAGTAGTCCCATTCCTTTGTTTCCTCTCCGCGATCTCAGCGTACGCTTCGTCGCCCCAGACTTATTGCCCTGCGCACATATGTTTGTTTTCTTTTTTTTTTGTAATTGAAGCTCGAACCAAGTGTTCTTAGCCGAAATATAAATATAGTCTGCAAAGACTGCAGAAAAGGCGTCCGCCATGCTCTCAAGCAGTCTTAAGAGAGCCGCCAGGTCTTCTGTACCACACTGTGTCACGTTGCGCATGTTCTTCGCAGCCTGAAAATGAAACAGGTGAAGCGTCTTCGTTAAGACGTGAATTCTATGTGATCGGTCCTCGTCTGCCGCAAAGGAAATTCTGCTTGTTAGAAGTGGCAATTACAGACGAGACTTTATCAAAGCGCATTAGGGCTCCTAGGGGATGAGGTCCAAACGCTCTAGTCTCTGCTAGTCTCGACTGATAACTGTTTTTTCTTGCGGTGGCAATTAAGCCAGCGAATGCTTCCTTGTGATCCCTTACTTTCTTTGGAAATGTTTCTGAACACAAAGAAATCTATACTTTTCTTGCGGCCTCTACACTTGAAGAGATAGTAGGAGAGAACAACTAAAAGTCCTAATACAGGCAGCGACTTGAGAGGTAGTTAAGTGAGCCCTTTTTTATCTAACATCTATTTTTGTTCGAGTTACGTGATTCGAAACGCGGCCTATATAATGTGAGAAGGAAGTTAAATAGAACCGCATAATTGAGAAATTTTATTTGCTATCTTTTAATCTTACACAAACTTTTCGGCCGTCTGCTATCTTAAAAAGGTGTCATCTGTAATCATTACCATTCGACGAAGCTAAAACTACCATCGCGAATGTCCCGCTTCGATGCGACGCTATTCTGCCGCTATGATGAATGGGTGTTGCGTTCACAAAGGCGTACTCGTTTCGCATCGGAACGGCGGACACCTTTTCATGCGAGTGCAGTCGCACTGAGGAGACAACTGAGCACGTCTTGTGCATCGGCGCTGGCTAAGACACCCAGGGTTCCCCCCTCCGAATGCTTCTGAACCAAGTGGATTTGAGACCATTTCTTGGAACAAAATTTAGAGGACCATGTACACCCGCCCATTTTTTTAACCTGAACGCGCAAGCATCGACCACCGAGTCAATAAGCGCCGATTCCCGGCGTCCCGGTGTCCGGTTCCCGGAACAGCCTAGCAGAGGGCATCTGGACAGGACTGTTCTTCACGCATACGCGCGCATTGTCGTTCATTTCGCGTCCGTGCATCGTTATACGGCGCTTTTCGACTCGGCGGTCGACGCTCGCGTGTTCAGGTTAAAAAAATGGTCGGCTGTACATGCACCACCATTGACACGCACCTCCAAAGGCAATGACAGCGTTGCTAAAGTACTTCAAGTCAGCTGGTCTGTTTGTCGGGCCACTTTTTGATCTATTGAGCTTCCCGAAATGCGTGCGTGATTCTGACCATTTCTCTCTTTTTGTCTCTCTCATGCCGCATTTATTCCTCTGTGGTAGTCCGCCGTGGTGGTATAGCGGTTATAGGGTGCTCGGCTGCTGACCCGGAGGTTTCAGGTTCGATTCCAGCCGTGACGGTCGCATTTCGATGGAGGCGAAATGGTAGAGGCCCGCGTACTGTGCGATGTCAGTGCACGTTAAAGAACACCAGATGGTCGAAATTTCCGGAGTCCTCCACTACGGCGTCTCTCATAATCATATCGTGGTTTTGGGATGTAATACCCCAGATATTATTAATATTATGCTTCCTGGGGTAGCAAACTGAACGTGTGGGTAGTTACCGGCTTTTTTCTAGAAGAGATACACCACAGCGAAAGATTTACATCAAGATTTAGTTGGATTACAAGACACCATGAAATTATAGTAAATGTCAAAGCTGATAGGATAGCTCGTGCCGCGCATCAAGAGAATGATTTATTGCCCCTACTTCTAATGGCGAGGAATGCCCGATGGTTATTGAAACAACCATGGGGTCGTTGTACAAGGAAGGCTTGATTCATAAAATTCACAGTTTCGTCGCGAGGGCCAGACAACGAATGCGATAGCAACAAATTTTAATGCTATATGAAGTAAGGCTGGTAGCTGACTCTTTTGAATCCGATCTCGCGTAACTCTACAAAATGCTGTTTAAGAGAATACGGCCGCTCCAGGGAGATATGCGCTTTTCGCACAGTCTCTTTGCGTTGAGAGCGTAGCAGTTGAGCACTTGAAAGGGCGTAATAGCCGTCCGCGGATTACGGCTGAGACAGCGCGCACGCTATCGATGCAACCACGCCCTTAGAATCAAAGTTCACAGGTTGCTGCGCGAGCGAACCCCCTCCTCCACCCCCCGCGTCCCTTCATGCTCGTTGAGGACGGGTGGGGCGTTTCCTCTGTGCTTGAGCAGCAGGCGACGGCATGTCTAACACGCGGGGGATGTTATCGGATGCGTCCTCCAAGCGACGGAGATCGGCCGGCTCGTTTGATATCCGCTTCAGCCGCGTTCGTCGCCCCCGCTCGAGCGCTTTTGCCCGCGTGTAGAACATGCGATGAGCAGAGGGGATGTTGTCAATTAGAACTTGATGCGGAAGATGACGGTGACGCCAACGGCGAAAACCCTTCCAGAGTGTCCATATGATTGCTATCGCAATAAAATTGTGCGCAGAACTCTCAATCATATATGACAAATCCTGGACTACAAGGTAACATTCTGATGAACATTATCCGGAATGTTCACACCACAATTTAAAGGCTTCGGCTAGGCACTGCCTATACTAATAGCTGCCCGTATGGAGGAAAAACTGGCAGAGGCACATGCTCATTTGATGGCTCTGAACAAATAAAGAGCATTTTGCTACACTGTTAAAATTATGACACTCCTCCTAAGCAACTTTTGGAAAAAGTACACGTTTTGGACAGACGGACACTATGATTTACAAAATGTTTTCAGTTTATGGGCCACTAGAAAAAGTTTAATGTATTGCTGGGCGTGCACAAGTACAACTTTCAGAGTTTTTACCATAAGACAGGTAGTAAGTAGGGCAAATAAAACATCGTATGGATTGCTAATTATTAACAGGTACTCCTGGTGCCAAGCTTCTCTTTTGTTGGTGTCTATGCAGGATTCATTTCTTGGAGCATGAGGCCCTTTATCAGTACTGCTATTTGGGGACAATTTGCAAGTTTCGAGTGTCTGCAGCATTAACATCTTAGTGAACTATTCTGTAGGTGAGTATATATTTTGGCTATGTAAATATTGAAGTTTTGTAAACTCTTCCCGGAGTGAATCTTTTTTTGCGTTTAATTATTCAGAAAAAGTGTGTCAGATATATAAGCATGCCATGACATGACAAGAACTTTATTTGAGTCCTGAGGAACTGATATTGAGAGGAGCCAGAGCCCCCCCCCCCCCCCTCCCCCAGATCAAGTGGTTTTATATCCCTGAACCACGATATGACTATCAGGGACGGTGTAGTGGAGGGCTCCGGAGATTTCGATTATCTGGTGTTCTTTACCGCGCACTGACATCGCACAGTGCTCGTGCCTCTACCATGTCGAGCACATAACCACTGATACACCGTGGTGGATAAGTGTGTATTCGTCCAGGCGTTGAAATTCGTGCTTTTGTGATTGTTAGCTATTTTAAGACGACAACTATTATGTAAGAGAAGTGAGGTATCCGGCGTCAAACATAGGTAACATCATCACCACCATCATCAGTCTGACTACACCCACTGCAGGGCTAAGGGATCTCCCACGTTCCACCAATCAACCCTGTCATGTGCTTGCTACTGCCACGTAACACCCGCAACTCATCAGCCCGCCTTACTTTCTGTCTACACCTCGCACGTTTTGCTTCTCTCAGAATCTAGTCATCTACCATTAATGTCCAGCGGTTATCCCGCGTACGCGCCACGTGGCCTGCCCATGTCCATTTGTTATTTTTGTTATCAACTATGATGTCTTTAACACTCGTTTTTTCCCTGACCCATTCTGCTCTCTTCCTGTCCCTTAAGGTTACACCTATCATTTTCATAGAGAAAAAGTCCTACTTAAATACGTTTATTTTTTTTTAAAAGAAGGTTTTGCTACCTGTTCGGAGGACACACTGCCAGCTGCCGTCACCCTTAACAGTTCTGCTGATTGGTGAAGGCAAGATGTCGAATCAACTAGCCCAACAGCTGACCATTGTGAAGCACAATAAATGCCATTGAAGGTTCGGCCACGCACTGATACGTCCTTTTGCAGGGATTAAATTTTAGTTATGATTCCTTGTCACAAGCTCGCAAAAGTACAAATACGCTAATGCACCTGGCCTGACAAAAAACGTTAATTAACCGTGCTTCGGCACAAAGACGGATCAGCTAGGAGAGGACTCGGCGGTCATCATATGTTTCCACTAGCACCAAACCGGTATTCTGCTGCGCTGCACTGAATTAAGGAGACGAAGTGTCTCTGAAAGCACTTCCTGTACAAAGTCACGTCCTTGTTACGGCTACGCCGTCGCAGCTCATGCCCGCATGGTGGTTTCTTGCTTTCTCTTTCTTTCAAGCACTTAGCTGAAGAAACAGCAAAATGACCCGACCCTGGTCCGCCGAGAGTTTCTAATGACGGTGTCGTAACCTGGTGTGTTTCAGCAACCGACGCCGAGCTAAACCAAGAGCGAGGCTAGCGCAAGTGTGGGTGTGCAGGCGTGACCCTTAGAGCTCCACTGCAGGAATAGACTTTGTAAGTAAACTTGGGCTTCTTCGAAGTGCGAAGTCGGGCTGGTAAGAATTTCGAACACGACATTTTCTTAGAGGTGACAAGCAAAAATTTATATATGTAGCAGAAAAGAAGGAGGAAATAGGACAGTAAGAATACTGGTCTCCAGCAGACTTGCCACTTTTGAAAAGTACGAGACAGGAAGTTCAAAGCGCATACGTACAAAAAAGTGCCCCTCAGCAGAACACTTTTCACAAATCAGAACAGTAAGACTAGCGTTCATACTGTGCTATCCTCTGTCCTTCTATGCTACATATTTCAATTTATCCTCTCCCTCTGGACGATGTCGTGTTTGCGCTTCTTTAATTCTGAGTCTTCTTACGCCTATGTCTTTGACAACCACCTCCCAAATTTATAAGAATGAACACCTGAACTGGTTTGTTAAAATCGGGGTTCGTCGAACCCTTTAAATGGTTCATGAAATACTTTTTTAGAAGTAATCATAGAAGCACCTCACTATCGGAGTTTATTGCCGCTGAATCGATCGCCGCCAAATTCTCTCGAATCTGTCAAATCGAGTAGAGTTGTAAGGGTTTGTCACGCACTTTGAGCATTTTAAGAAATAAAGAAAGAAAGAGAGAAAGAGTTTCGCCGGAAGGGTGCAGCATTGGATGCTAAAGCAAAAAAAGATCTCCGGCAATTACGATACTGCCTACTGGACATTCTGAGCTCAGCTGTATAGGTGTTTTTTATTTTGCGATAAGTTGAGGCATACAAATTGAAAGAGACATGTACAATTGCATACCACTCTGTTTTTTTTTTTCGCAACTCTTTAAAAAACACTCCTCGGCCAGTCTTTGATTGTAATGAAAGAAGCTTTGTAGTCGGAAAAGTGAATGAAAATATATTCGACTTGCCGCGCCAACATCTGGTTCTCAAAGACGAGGTCAATGCCGAGTAAAAAAGTACTAATTATCGCCTTGACGAAAAGTTTCGATTCGCCGATCTTTCCGATAGGGTGTGAGTTCGTGACCTTTGTATTCGCTTTGCCTTCAAGTTCAAAAGTCACCTAGCGTTCTGACTTTTCTTTTCGATGACCGGAATACGCTGTCCTGATGCTTACATTGGCACTCATTGCTTTTGCACGAACTGCATTGATTTCTTCGTCGCGGTCCTGTTACCTTGCTCCTTGTTATCTTTGCAAGGAAAATCTGGGCTAGTTGGTGTTAGTTCATTTTAACACCAAAGCGTTTTATGCCGGGGCGCACCAGGACTTCAGTGACGTACATCCATCACGGAAATGGCGTGGTAAAATGTACACTATCCGATGGCAAAAAGAAACCGCTCCGCAACCGAACCCATGACCTCTCAGTACGCGAGAACAGTGCCGGGCACGCTATCCACTGCGCCATGGTTGGTCGCCGGGGTGACGTCGTCCTCTGGGAGCGGTAAATTCAGGTAATGCATCCTGACCCGCGCCTCTGCGATTAGCCCCTGCAACATGTCATCGCTATGACTTCATCCCATTCGGCACGTTTCCAATAGGTGAAGTGCAATTTTTTCAACGCCTGAACACACCGCGATGTGGCGACCTTTGCCCAAGCGTCGGCCTCGCTCATAGCATCCATCCATACCAAAATAGCTGCCTCGCCTGTCTGTAACACCGCGTTCCCTGCTTACGCTTACCGCGAAAAAGATGGCGGCTAGGCAACAGGGCCGACACGATGCGCGTTGCCTTTCTCTCTAGTCCGGCCAAAATGTTCAATAACGCTTTATCATGCCGCGGGATGGCGACCTTAGCCCAAGTTCTGCGTTTAGTTAGCTATGGTCTTCTGGCTGTCACACCGCTTTTCTGGTTACGCTATCAGCATGAACAACTACAGCGACAACAAAGTCTTGTTTAATCATTGATCATGGAGGTTAGTAGTCGGGATAAAGATGTCCTGTCAAGCGACAACGTGGGTTCATCCCCGTTAAACGGTGCTGTAGCCGCAAAACACCAATAGCCATTGCGCCAACTCTCCTATATGAATATACAGTAAACATTCAGCTACTTCTGCAAGGAGGACACCTTTTACTTTCGTGTTATGCCGATTCCTTTGACGGAGGGTGACGAGGAAGAAAAACTAGCAGTTGTTCCGTGTACGAATACAACTAATGAGCAGAAGCTCCTTAGAAATGGGACGCAAGC